>APFE030885053.1:0-10665 GCA_000404065.3 Pinus taeda
GAGGAGAGCATACTTAGATAGGTTATTAACTTCTTTTCTTGAAAAAAAATTTTATGTGTTTTTTTTCTCTAAGTATGGCTACTTAATTTCACTTCCCCGGCAACGGCGCCAAAATGTTTAGTCAATTTATTGTTATCTAAATTGCTAGTATTAATTGTCAACCCGGGGCTCGTAAGCTGATGAAGTGAGGGTGTACTATATGTACTTAAGTAACTTTCTTAGAGCTTTTGTTGTTTAGGGGGGGTTGTTTATGATTAACTTATCTTCCTAAAATGGAATGATGATTATAGACAAATGAGTGCAAGTGTGTGAAAGGTGATCTCTACATGAGTGAAAGTGTGTGTGATGGTGATTTCTAATTGCTTGCTGAATTTGTAAGAGAAAAGAACTTGAAAAAAATGAATAAATCAAAATGACTTTGAAAGTAAATGACCACAATCCAATGGCATTAGTCTCTATCCATACTGCTGCAAATAAAAGAAATAAGAAAATCACTTCAAGGATTGATGTTAATGATAATCTCCTTCTAACTCTCTGCTTCTACTACGTATTTGCATAAAACACGATTAGAAGGTAGCTGAAGACAAATCCAAGAATTGATAAAAACTCTAATCTACTTTAATTGACAAATTGTAACACTACTAAACCTTTTCCAACATACTGCTCCTACATATGTGATTGTGTGTAACAAGTGGAAAAAGTGTTAGTATCACAAGCCAAATCTACTCAAATACAAGCTGCAATTAATCAATATTCTGTTCTCTTGAAAGATAAGCTATTCATAATAAAGAGAGCATAAACTAGTTAGCATCCAACTTGTAAAACTACACTAAAACTAGTCTAGAAAAACAGAGTAAAGAGGGCAGCATAATGAATAAGACAACTGCAACTACCATTAGACATTAAAGCAAATACACACATAAATCCCGGGCTAAAAGAAAACTGTAAGGAAATAACACTGATCAGTTTGAAAGAAAGGAAAACAAATAAAAGAAACTATACATGCTTAAAGAAATGAATAAGTAAAGAAAATGATACTGCACATAAAATACTTTACAGTGGCAGAAATGAGCAGGGGCCCTCTGTCCATTCAGCCATAAGAAAAACTCAGAGATCTGGAAACTTCAAAACAATGCTATGTCTATTTCTTCATTGCAGAAAATGTATAAAACAGAGTGCTAGGATAGCACTAAAAACAGAGTTCAGAATGCTTTAAAATGTAACACAGGTTCATCAAATTACAACTGATAAAAAAGCCTAATGAGCGTACACAGACGCAGCTATTTATAGAAGTTTCTAAGATAGCCTATCCGTGCAGCTGATTAACTGAAAAGTAAATAAACTGTTATGCGTATTCATGGTTCTTTGACACTTCATGCGGCTGCTTGGAGGAGTTAGTGGTTCTGTCGTCATGGGTAATGAATCCCATGTTGGATCATGTCCCCTGCCATCTGTAGAACGTGGACAAATCACTGTTTAAGATGACGTGACCAAGCAGCTCACAATCACCGTTAAACTGCCTTGAGTTGACCGAGACTTGCCCAGCTTTGATCGTGGATAAAGATGACGTGGATGGCTAGAAAAATAGGACAGGAACCTCGAGCACATTGACACCTAAGTGCCCATGTGGCTCATCTGGCAAACCGACACGTGGAACATTGCGTTTAACAAAAAGGCTGCAGGATCTTCAGATAGCTGCAGGATCTTCAAATAGCTGCAGGATCATCAGATAGTTGCAGGATTCCTGCAAGTAAGTCAAAATCTAAACAAATAGTCATCCATTAGCAAAACTTACTTAATCATGCTTAATAACACCTAATGTAATGATCTGGGTGGTTTTATGGTGAAAATGAGGCAAAAGATAAGGAAAGATAAGGAATGATTGAGGAAAATGGTAGATAAGTAGGTGTAGATTAGAGGCTCTACAGTAACCAGTAAGCTTAGCCTTAGGCTGGAGAACTAGGAAATCTGTAGGGTATTCCCAAGAGTCAATGGAGACCATCACATCCTCCATAATCCCCTCAGGGTTCACCGTGGAGCAGTCTACAAGTTGCAAGACTGTTGTGGTATTTATCAATGAACCCTAGAGGTTGAGCTTGAGAATGGTTTCCTTAGTCATCATATTAATGGAAGCCCCAAGCTCAATCAAAGTGTGTGGGACAATGGTTCCATTGATGTGCACATCTACTAAAAGGATTCCAGGGTCGAAATACTTTGGACAGATTACCTGCCCCAACATTAATTCGGACAGTTGTCGAATGACATTAATAGTAGGGGCATCTCTTCTTCGCCTCCTTGGATGCTTGAAGCACTTCTCCTTAATCAACTTATTGTAAATGGGTACATCTTTTATAGCTTGGAGAAGTGGAATTTTGACACATATATTTTTCAATTCTCCTAGAAGTTCAATCTCTTTTGGGGTAGGTTGGAGTGGTTGGGTTAATCTCTTAGGAAAGGGTTTTGGATTTACTTTAGCCATGATTTCCTCTCTTTCTTACTCAACCTCCCAAGGTGGAGGTAGAGGTTGGTTGTCCAGGAGTACTCTCCCATATCTCAGGTTGATTTCCTAAATTTCCACAGCATAAGCTAGATCCACAGCATAAGTTGGATAGGATGTCCCTACACTATATACCAGTTGTGCTTGTCTGTTGTTCGGGTTCGGATTTGGCTGGGCAGACATCTAGGGTTGGTTAGGTGGAGCATATTGTAATAGCTGAGGTTGAGCAGGTGGCGAAGGTAATAAATCTGGAGAATTGTTGTATGGGAGTCTCCACCCCTAAGGTAGTGCATTCCACTGAGGTTGTGGCTGAGCATATGGTTGAAATGATTATCTAGTTGGTTGGGACTGATATTGAGGTGCAAAGGACCGAGGAGGAGGTGTAGACTAGGAAGGATGAGCAAGGCCCCCCCAAGAGGGAATGGAAGTGGTCTGGTTGGGGTTGTAATATGCATGGGACGACCCTTGCATGCCTTACTAGTATGGCCTAGGCCCATGAGGTATCCTTTGATTTATGTAGCAGAGCTGTTCAGTCACCCCTTTAGCTCCTTGATCTACAAATTTTAGTCCAGGTAAAGAAGGGCACTTGTTTGTGGAGTGGTTTTCTTCACAGGCTAAGCAAATTTCAATAGAATTCAATGGACATTCATTCCTAGGGTGCCTCCAGGAGCATCTAGGGCAGAAAATGGCTAAGGCTCTCTCTGCTTCCTCCTGTTTTCTCTTAATGTGCATAGTGTCCATCTCTAGGGCAAGGATTTGCAACATCTCACTCTTGAAATACTCTAGCATGTTTCCAATTTCACCCTTGATGGATGTATTTGAGGAGGATGGACTGACCATAGGTTGACTACCCTTACCCTTTTTCCTAGCTGCCCTAGAATGGTTTCTAAAGACAGTCTTGATATCCTCATAGGGTAACTGGTAGATGTACCCTCCTACCGACAAGTTTAGGGTATCCAAAAGATCTTCCCTTATTCCTCTAAGAAGGACTAGCTTCAGTGACTCAAGTGTCCACTGGGCCCTTTTGTAGCTAAGCTCGAATCTTTCTTCAAAATCTTCTAGGGATTCATCATGCCCTACGGTCATCCTAAAAATTTCCTATTTAGTGTATTTATACCTAAAATAGTCCCAATACTTGCTGTTGAAGGCTTGCTACATCTGAGCCCAAGTTGTGATGCTATCCCTAGGTAAACTCATGAACTAGCGCAAAGCTGCATCCTTGAGAGTGGATGGGAATAGTTTCAACTTCTTCTCATCATTGGTGTGGTCATAAGTTTGGCATATGATAACAAACTCAAATAAGAAAGTGTCTAGATCTTCTGAGGTCAGGCCATGGAAATGAGGAAAGGAAGAGGGGCTTATATTCTTCATCTTAGTATTCCCATTGGTTGCCCTAATGGGGAAGGTACCCTCAACTCTTCCTCTATTTCCTCTGTCATTTCTATTTTCAACCATTAGATCAATAGGAATGGGTTCTTCTTCTTCTTCTTCTTCTTCTTCTTCTTCTTCCCCTGTAGGTTCTTCAAATACTTTTGGTTTCTCACCTAAGGGTTCCTCCAATTCACAACCACCGAAGAAGAGGGAAGTTTGGTTGTTTGAAGCAGTGGGGGTATTTGGCAAATATTTCCCTAAGTTATCCGTATTCCTACGAGGCATGAAAAAAAGTGTTTTTGTTTTGTTTTCTGACTTTTTTCAAACTTTTCAAATGATTGCAGAATTCAAATTGCAGACTGAATGAAAACTAACTGAATAAATGGAAATTAACTACTTGAATGAAATCTTACTTGCATAATGGAAAGGAAAGAAAAGAATGTAGAATAGAAAAGGAAGCAAAGTAAATTACTCTTGCAGAAATGAAATTAATAGTATAATATCAGAAACAAGAAATGGAAGAAAGAAAACAATAATCACATATTTCTTAGACACCTCCCCAATAATGGCGCCAAAAAGTGATGAGCACCAGTATTGCAACAAGAATGTTGTAACTCCTAGGGCTACCATCTTTACTTTATCAACTTGGAGTTCGTACAAACTTGGAGGTGACAATTCTATATACATAAGTAAAAGTGATGGTTCTGCCCTTTTGTCATTGTTCAACTGGTGAGAGACCACTAGGGTTTTTCAAGCCAGACTTCTATGGATTCAGAAGAAGCTTGATTACTGATGAGGGAAAGAGAAATCTACTCTAAGAGAAAGTTTGTCTACTGCAATAAGGAAAAAGACTGAAATACAATGCTAAAGAAACACACCATTTTCTAACTAACTTCTAAGAGACTATGCTTAAGAAAGAATGCTAGGTTAACATGTATGAAATTCTATTATCTTAAGCATGTAAATTCAAAACATCAACATTCTACTACTGTGCATGTAAATTACCAAAACAAATTTGTTTTTTCTTTTTGTCCTTTTTTTATGGAAAAAGTGTGAAAGCTAATCTCTTTTGGTGATGTGGCATGTGGCTTAAGGATGCTAGTGGATGGTTGGGAGGTTTGGGAGACCCTTAGGTGAGCTTCTCTAGCTTCCTAGAGGCTTTTCCCTCAATTCAGCCTCAAAACAGGTCACTATAGGAAAACCTACAAGATTCCCTGTATTTCTACAGGATACAACTAAGAGAAAAATGATGGGTGCTGAAGGTGATGGAAGACTTAAAGAAGGTGGTTGGTGGATGGAATGAAGCAAGGGAATACCTAGGATCACTTAGAAATCAAAACCAAGGTTGGGAGATGGTTGGATTTGCTCAACATGCTTGGAGAAGTTTCCTTGTAAAATGATGAAATTGTTTAGGGTCTTAGTGAAAGCAAGGAATGGTATTGGATGGATGAAGTTGGAAGGAGGTTGTTGACTATGAGATCTCTCTTTACTTCTAAAACACCTGCACTGCATCAACATTGGTATTTACCAAAAAACAATGTAAACAAGAGGAACTTCAATAAGCTAGGAAAACAAAGTTTAATGAGCTAGTTGTCTACTTCATGCATGAGGAAAATTTGCAGAATAAGATGGAATCATTGATGAGATCTACTATAATATTGAAAATGGAATAAATGAGAACTAAATCCTACTCTTGCAAATTGATCAAATGTTGGATTAAGTACAGAGAACTCTAAATTCAATGAGAAGTAGAATTATGTCTTTTTGGGGCTGCATAGGAGTCCTTTCCTCAAGTCATGATCCCTGAAGGAAGAAGTGAGGAAAAAACACCTATTGACATATTTTTGATGTTCCTTTATCCCTTATAAACTACTACTTAAGTAAAGCACAAATGGAAGCAAATTAATAAACAAAATAATCAAATCTACGCTACTTGCAATGAAATACTTCTAAGGACAATTTAACCATGAACCTATGAAATCAATATAAGCATACAGATACAAGAAGAGGATCCTTTGCTGATAGGGTTGGGCCCTAACCCAAGAGATTCATCCCTTTGAGTTAACTCAGTGCTAGATCAAGAAAAAGCTCATTCTCATTATCAAAACAAAAAATTACATAGCAATGTCTTCCACAAGTCTTGAGCTCGAAAATAACTAGTGTTTTTACAACAAAAATTCAAATCCTAATGAGGCTCTATGCCTCTTTATTTATACAACTGAAGTCTCCAACGACTTCCTTAAATCTAGAAAGGCTTGGCTCCCAAACTCGAGATGAACTAACTCTTTAACTATCACTTGCTCGACTGCCATTTGATCTTCATGATTTGGCTGCTTGTACTCCGAGCTACTGTGATTGATGGAGGAATATTCGAATGAGGGAGGAGTAAATGAGAAGGATTTACCTCCTACAATCTCCCTTCCTTGTCCCATTTGAGTTTTAGCCCTTAATCTTGCCAAAATTCCCTGATTTTCTCTCACAAACTTGCATTCAGTGCACATTAGTCCACTAGGCATAAAATCTCACTTTGACTCATCTCATTAAACAAAATATAATCAAAACATGTAATAAATTGTGAGAAGAGTTGATTTGACTAAGCTAGGAGGTGAACTAAGGTCCATATAGTTACCTAATGATGAGGCTCATCAATGACCTCTACAGAAATGAGATTATTTTGGCTGCCATTGTCGACAATGAATTGCAGTGGCGCCCCTCACCCACATTTGTGAGTGGAAAAGATGTTCCCCCTCCTCTGGATCGTCGGACTCATTCTTCTGGATCTTGGCGGTGGTAACAATGGCACTGGGCTCCGCATCAGTAATATGCTTCCCTTTTTCATTCTTCTTGTTGTGTTTTCACTCAGGGTCGAAACATGCATCTGATTCTGAAGCCTTCAACTTGGTCACTAGCGACTGCTTGGTTCGACACTCACTTGTGTTGTGGGTGGGGCTCTTATGGAATTCACACCACTCTCCTGTGTCCTGCTTTGACTTCATGGTGGTGTTCTTTTCTTACAGCTTCGACACGTTGTGTTCAGTCACCCTGCCTTGGATTTGTCCTTTGTTCTTCGGATTTGCAGATCAGAAGTCATGCTTCTTTTTTTTAAACTTCTGCTCGATCTTGACATTGTATCGATACGTCGTGCCAAGCGAGGAGATGTCCAAGAACTCCATTGCATCTTACATATACCTGTGTAGGCAGCGACGGTATTTGAGTACCAAATGCTACTCTGAATCCTTGATACCCAATTTTGTGCAAAGGGTATGAAAAATATTGGTAAACTCTGGCACGTCTTGGTCCCTTCCCTGCCGCAGCATGGTCCACTTTATGAATTTATCCTCATAGTTTCCGACAAGGTATTATTGCTCCTTGATGGCATCCTGGAATGAATTCCAAGTGGGTGCAGCTGAAAAAAGTGAGGTCGTCCTTTCATCCTTCTGTTCGTAGTAGGTTTCCCACCAGTCCCTGATATGGGGGGTGGCTTTGAGAAGTTCAAAAGTGATCTTTTCCTGACTAGAAAAATCATGAACATGAAAATATCTTTCTAGCATATTTAACCATTTATCTACAACATCCGCACCTATCTGACCCTCAAATATGGGAATGTCAAAATGAACTTGTACCTTAAACGGTGTGGTGCTTACAGAGTAGTTGTTGGAAGTACATGTGTCGCCCCTAGGTAGCAGCTCAAGGATCTGGGAAAAGTTATCCATCATCGCTTTCCTTTGTTGCACGAGGGATTCTTCGAGCAATATTTTGATAGGATCTCCTGCCCCCTCATCTCTCTTTTCGTTCGCCATGGGAGGCCGACAGGATTTGCGAGGTTGATCTTGCAAAGGTTCAACCAGATCGAGCCCTAACTCCTTATATCCCGACCTCGTTGGGGACATGCAAAGAAAAATAGAGAAAGAGCAGACCGCTCTGATACCACTTATCCAAATTTAAATAGGAATGCAAAAAATTACAGATATAACCATAAATATAGAGATGCAATAGAAATAACACTTCCTTTCATGAATAGAAAATAATGAGATATGCTTACAAACAGAATGGAAATGAGACTAGCTCGGGCAATGGTAATTTATCTCTGAGAAGAAATGTGGCAGCTACATTCCTATGAACTGTTACAATGAGGCACAAAGGCCTATTTATTATTGAGAAACAATGGAAAACCCTAAACATCCAAAAACCTATCCCTAGGAGATGAAGAACCAAAACTATGGGCCCCGTTTGGGTAAATTGGTACATCAACTGCCTGAGGTCGTAACTTTGGCATACGGTCTCTGTTTAGCTATCATAATACCTTGTTTTGAAGACCTTAAATAGAAGGCCAAAAGCAAAAAAATAGTTGAATTTGGGGTGTTTTTGGTCTCTCTGCTTTCCCTAAAAACGTCATTTAGGGCCTAAAAATGGCTCCGGAAGTTTAGGACCCGAAAAACTGTGAAAAATAGTAAATTGTGCTACAATTAATGAAACCGAAAAACTGAAAGAGATAGAGTTGGGTGTCCAAGTGGAATAGGCGGGTGGCCACCAATATCCACCTAGATCATTCCTCCCCCTTAGGAAGCAATGGTCCCCATTGCGTTGAGTGCCTCCATGAGGTGGGTAAACTGTTGTTGAACTTGATCCCTGGTGAGATGTTTTGCAATCTTTGATGTGTCCGGTAATGGTGGGAAGCATGGTCGAGGGTGATCCACATTGGAGACTAGGTGCAAGCCAAGGAATGCAGGAATGTTGTGCTCCAAAGCATTGTTTCCCACAGCCTTGGTAATGGTGTAAGGACCATATCGAAGTGGTCTAAGTTTCCGATGGGCTCTTATATGGCATTCTTTCTGCAAATGTAACCAGAATTTGTTGCCCGCCTGAAACTTGTGTGGCACCCAATGTTGATCATGTTGCTACTTGCACTTGGCATTTTCCACAATGGAGCAGCGATATATCGGCCCGTTTGGTGTAGGTTCTCCCAGCAGTCAGATCGAACAAATGCTTGACCTGAAAGTGCAACGGTACCCCTGTCGGCGAGGAGAAGATATCCCTGTATGTTTTCATGACCGTATCCACCTGCTTCTACTACATGGAGGAACCCTTCCTCGATGCCATGGATGTGGCTACGATCTTCCCCTTACTTTGAGAGTGAACCAGAAATAAAATAAATTTCCTAGTTTGGGAGATGATCTTACTGCATTTCTTGGTAAAGATAAAAAAGGTGGCAGTCATTAGGGGAATTTTGAGATCTAAAATGGGCCTCCTAAGGAAATTATAAAATAATAGTGGAAATAGTAAAATAATATTATATTACATCATCAAATTTTAGAGGTAAAAATGAAAAGACTATGTTTTCAACTCTTTTTTTCAACTTATCTCCAAATGGGTTTACTCAAATTTCGAGCGACAACCCTCATTGGATGCAAAATTTGATTCATCATCCAAGGAGTACCCATGTTGCATACTTTCGATGGACCCTTCTACATGAAAAATGAGAAATACATGAAAAACATTATTGCAATCACATTTTTTCATGTATTTCTTATTTTTCATGTAAGAGGTTCCATCGAAAATATGCAACATGGGTACTCCTTAGATGAGGAATTAATTTTTTCATCCAATAAATTATTCCACTTGAAATTTAAGTAAAACGTTAGGGAGATAAGTTGAAAATATGAGTTGAAAAAGTAGTTTATTATTTTAATATTTTTTAATCTCTTTAATTTTTTACTCCAAAAATGGTGAATCATCCCCCATGGTTAACAACATCATCTTGAATCCTATTAGTTCTTATAAAGTTTATTTTGGTTGTACATTTTTCTTAGAAGGCCCGTTTTAGACCTCAAAATTTCCCTAATGAGGTGGGGCAACCTCTGGCATCCTGTATAGCGTATCGCCGAAATAAATAATCACAAAGCGAGGTCTAGACTCATATACATCCTATCGCTTCCACAAGTATGGTTTTCCTAATAACATATCAAAAATGTCAAGAGGAGCAACATCACACAATACCTCATTTGTGAAGGGCTTGATACTGTAGAAAAGGCGACACTGCTCGCTGACTCAAAGATCTCGTCCTTAGTGAAGCCACCTGATGATGTACGGTTGCGGGTATGGTATGGTCAGTAAGCCCAGCTGCTTCATGATCTCTGCTAAAATGACGTTCTTTTGGATGCCACTATCGATAATGAATTGCAGTGGAGAACCCTTCACCCACATTTGTGAGTGGACAAGACGCTCCCCCTCCTCTGGATCATCAAGCTCATTCTTCTGGATCTTGGTGGTGGCAATAGTGGCACTGGGCTTTGCATCAATAATATGCCTCCCTTTGTCTTTCCTCTTGTTGGGTTCTGACTCAGGGTCGAAACATGCATTTGATTTTGAAGCCTTCAACTCAGCCACTAATGACTACTTAGCCCGACACTCACTTGTGTTGTGAGTGGGGCTCTTATGAAACTCATGTTGGAAATAATACTGAGGGGGGGTGAATCTGTATTATCAAGTCAACAATTATTTTTCACAAATAAATGATATACGCTACTTCATTTAGTTAAACCCGCGTAAATACGCAACTATGCAGAAAGAAACTCGCGTATACAAAGCAAACTTTTAATTTACTTTATCTTTCTGATGATGATTGTTAATCTGTGTTGCAGAATCAAATAACCAGTAACCAGAGACAGTAAAACAGAGCAGAAAGACAATCAGACATAAGAACACAAGATATAAGGTGGAAACCCAATGTGGGTGAAAACCACCTGCTGCAATTCGTCTCTATCTTCCTTTTAAATTAGAAAACTTCTTTTACAATG
>APFE030885057.1:5709-34065 GCA_000404065.3 Pinus taeda
GGGGAAGTTTGAACTTTCTAACAGAGAAGAGGCAGCAATATGGAAACAGATGAGAACTGTTTGTGGTTTCAGAGAAAGATTCGATGATACTCCCTTCAGCTATTGCCTTAGTAATCTTCATTGTTCGTCCCAGTTTTCCGACTCAGACTCAGATTAGACATTACATGGGGACATGCAATCTCTTCAGTTGGGGGGGATGTTGGGACTCACAATTGACCAATTTTTGACCTTATCTTTTGCCGTATATTTACCCTTTTTATAGTCATAAGCAAAAGCTTTTATTTCATAATGACATATTAACCTCAAGGTATGAAGTAACCTTCCGCAAGTCTATATTTAATTGTTTATTTCATATTCGTAAATATCTTTTTACTTATCCTTGTAAACGCTGACTAAAATTGTCAAACAACTGTCATAAGCTTGCAGGAGTATAATGAATAGTTGCTGCAACACGAAGAACAACAACTACGCAGTTGCTGCTACACCAGAAACAGCAACTGCACAGTTGCCACAATACCAGCAACAGTAATTACCTAAAGCGAGCTATTTTGTAATAGCCACGGACAACAGATGGCAGCTATCTAAAGAATGGCAACGTGGCATAATCAAGCGGAAGTTTAGAGAAGAAGCATACAGTCAACATGAACAACATGGAGAAATGGCGAAGGATATGACAATCCCGAGGAGACAATCAGTTATCCGTCGTGTAACAGCCAAAGCTCCAGAAAAAGATGCATTATCATATGGTTGTAACAGCATTCTAATTTGCTTATTTTTGACACAAAGGATTAACTGAAAAGGTGTAACATTCTATTGTAATAGATGTCTCCTCTATAAAGAGGAGACATCTACATGAAACGGGGTGTGAATGGTTGGTATGTAACTAAGATTTTGAGAACATCAGCAAGCCTGAGTTCTATTGTAATTAATCCTTTTGGCAGATGAATATAAAACTGGTTTTGAGCACTTAATCCCGTCATCGTTTTCCTGGGGAATCTTGTGAGAAGGACTGGGCCCACCTTCCTCACAAGATTCACCCATTTACTTTCCTGTTGATTGTGTAGATGTATGGTAAGTTCTTCTCGGTACTCTGTGTGGATTTGACAGCATTACCTCTGGTATGCTTTGCTTTACTACTACTCTGTTTCATTGCTTTTTGAGTTTGTTTCTCACCGGTGAATGAGAGTGCTATGTGCATTAGCAATTCTGATAACAGGGGCAGGTGTTGGACATCCCCATCTGGAGGATAGGGTCCTGATCCTCTGCCAGCAGAACGTTCATTATTTCGTTTCTCAGATTTGTAATTCTAATTAATTGTTTTCATTTTAAAGTATTGTAATGATATAATGTAAGAAGTACGTATACTACAGCTTTTTATGCTTTTGGATTTTCAGTACATACAGTATGCAGTGCCTTTGAAATAAAAGGACTTTCCCTGGTCGATAATTAATGTGGTACTTGAATGTTTAATTTACAAACAATTCAACTAGCCAACAATTTGTAGTTTGGGAAATCTATTTGATCTTTTGGGTCAGGTCTGTATTTTTTATTTTTCCCTATTTTTCTGCATCTACGCTTATTTTCTTGTATACAAAAGTGTAAACATGCAGTTTCTACCAAAGAAACCCATGTATACACTAGTTTCTTCATAAACAGTCACCTGTACATGTAGATCTGTTATCAAACAATCATGTATATTTGGACAATTTTTTTTTTCAAATTTTGCCTCCAGTCAAGGATGTAGTCTAGTTTTTCTGCTTCCTTAAGGTCATTTGCAGTTTGGAATGGTCTTGTTTCTTGCTAGTGTTAGTTTATTTTCTCTTTTTGCAAAAATATTTTTTCGACCTAGGGTTTGAAATTTTTTAAATTTTTGTATTTTAATATTGGGTTTTAGACCTTCTTGGTGAAGTGTCTAACTGTTCTATGCTTCTAGAAGAATGACTTGGTTCTCAACTTTCCTATAATCCAATATTTTTATTACTTCACTTTGCATTCTTGAAGTTGTCTCATTTGCTTTCTTTTTGGTTATTTGGGAAAGGTCTTTGCAATTTTGGTTCAGTGAAGTATTTTGGTTCTCTGAAATCTTTCTTTTTTTTTGTTTTTCTTTGGTTTTTGGTTTCTAATTTTTTTAGCTTACCAAAAAATGTGTGAATCTTCATTTGAGGTTGAAATTTTCTTTGCTTGGGAGACCTTTTCTTGGATATTTCTTTCTCCTTGTTTGGTCAAATTTTGGCTTTAGGTCTTTGAAAGAACACATTTGTTTGTTTAGAGAATTCCATAGAATCTTGCATTTAGGAATCTCTAGTATGCATTAAGGTAGTTGTCATTGTTGGAACCATAGTTTATTTTGGTAGATGTTGAATGTGTATGTGTGTTTAAAAGAAAAAAAAAAGAGTTTTTGCTTTTATAGATTCCTCGTAGAACCTTATAGAGATCAATTTTCTTTGAAGAAAAAGATGTTTCAGTTGCATGTAACCTAGTTTTCTATTGGTTTATTTTGCGTCAGAACATCACCAGTTTCACTTTCGCTATCCGTGACATAAATAACAACCAATAAAATCAAGCGCTTAATCTAAAATGAACTAGATTTTCTTTTTTTCATAGATACGTAAATTATTCTAGTGAATTTAGGGCCTTGGAATAGGTGTGTGGGGAGTAAAATCTCCAAGGCCACTCTAAACTAAAACATAGAAGTTGATTAAAGAGTGAAAATCCAATCTCGTTAAACTATCGGGGAAATATCTTATAACACATGAGTTAAGCACGAGGACGAGTGAAAACAAGGAAAGAGAGACACCCCCTCTCCTACTTGTTGGATCTCGTGCCCACGACTGTTCCACCCATCTTCTGAGCACGAACTGGTGACCTTAGTTGCCTATCCTAGGGACCACACATGTGACTACAGGGCGGATGCCTATGATACATGAGATAGATGTTGCATCACTTTCATAGTACTTTTGAAGGGTGCCTTGTGAAGCTTGAGTAATTACTTCGGCAAAGGCTATTGTTTAGAGGTCAACATAATTATTTCTGATACCTTCATTAGTTGGCTTGGGCCATAATTATCCTAAATTATCTTCGGAAGGTCCTTATCTTCTCTTCCTTGTATTTTGGTACCTGGTCCTAATAAAAAAAAAACTTAGGAGCTACTTATTTGGTTGTATCTTTAGGGAATTTTAGTGATTTCTCTTTGCCCCTAGAATGCCATAAGTTTTTATGTTTTGAGTCTTTAAAATTCCTCTTAATATTTAAAAGTGGTTGATGGACAAGTTCGTTGGTCTAGGAGGCTTCATGGGATTTCACCTGCAAGTGTCAAGCCTTCATATAAAAGGTGTAGGAGTAGTTTTCCTGGTGATTTTCAACCAATAGCAGCTAACACATTGGAGATTAATCCTACTTTAGGGGCTCTCATTCCATAGGGTGAACCTAGTTTAGTTCATAATTTGGACAGAAACACTCTGGTCCTTGCTAGGGTGCTCTTCCAATTAGGAGACGAGATTGATATTGAGGACATCCTTGAGTCTCCTGTGACTCCTTTGACACATCTTCCTTACAACAATCATACATGGGTACCCTGACTCAGAGGATAGAAAGCCCTATTCACTCTCCTTTTTTTCTGATTGCCAATGCTAGTGGGGTAAGTATGGCTACTAATACTTCTCGTGTGCAGACCCCTCCTTCAATTTCAAGAGGGGGTATTATTTTTTGTTTTGTTTTTGAGACTGTAACGGTTATTGGAATTAAGGCGGCAAACCAGCTGCCGCGTGCTTGAACATTACAACAGAATCTGAGTTGACAATGCTAATACATAGGAGCGATTCTCTTTTTGAACCAAATCCAGCTAATCAATCCTCATTTTGCCAGTGACAGAATTGCGTTACGCCCAGCTCTTATGGTCTTGCTTCGGCTTGATATGATGGCTATCCTTCATTAAGACAGAGTCCGCTTTAACCTTTCCTTGGATCTTCTTCCTACAGGTCCTTCTGCATTCCTGTTCCTTAATCAATACATCTGATTTGAGGGGGCTTGAGCGATAGATGCTTATCTCTTTTACGTCCGAACCTGGGCACCAGTGGGAGGGCGAAAACAGTAGCAGAAATCCATTAGTATGATCTGAAAATGGAGCCTTCATCCTCAATTTCGTTGTTGGGTGGAAGACTTGGAATATGAATGGCCTACTTCAATCAATTTAATACCCTGTTACACGATCTTTCCTTTCTAGATAGGGATAGTTTTTTTGACCAGAAATAAATGAGGTAGATCGAATACAGGGGACTAAGGAATGATGAAGTAGTCCTCGAAGGAGTTAACTGATAGGGATCTTCTGCCTTGGATGGAGCCCAAATTGGCTTCAAGGTCCGCTTGATCATTCAGATGCCTCAGAATGTGAAAGAAATTTATTTTCTGGAACAGAGGTAGGATAAGCCTGATTTTCTTGAAAATGGAGGCTAAAAGAATCTGAGAGGGGGTTGTGTTGAGATTCAGCGCTTGAATGATTAGCCTAGAATCTCCAAAGACTGAAAGCTTCAAAATGTTCCTTTTGAGAGCTAGATTGAGCCCTTGCCACAGAGCCAAAGCCTCAGCTCTATTATTGGATTCGATGCCCAGTCCCCAATGAAATCGGAGCTCAGTGGAACCATCCGGAGTCAGAAGAACCCCACCTCCTCCCGCAACCCCGGGGTTTCCCTTAGAGGCCCCATCGACGAAGAGGCAGTGTTCCTCCAGGGAAGAGCGCCATTTAATAAACATCTGTTCTTCCAGGCGGATTTCCCATTTCGCATGGGGGGTTGCAAGGGACAGGGGCTTGGTGTCATAGTGTGGAACCAGTTCTTTGAGCCATAGCTCCTCCTCGCTGTCCAAATCTGATTCATTTTTTATTTCCTGTTTGGTGTCCAGAGTTTCTCCCAGTAAAGCTTGGATTTTAGTTATGATTTTGCCCGACGTACAGTTCTCATCCATGAAAATTCTATTGTTCCTCTCTAGCCATAGCTTCCAGCAGGTAAATTTAGGAATCCACATCCAGGCTATTTTGAGGAGGCTTTTTTTTGAGAAATCAAACGGAGTTAAAGAGGCCCAGTTGTGAAGCAAGGTGCTAATATTACCAGGGATCTTGACTTTGTCAGCCCCTATTCTCAGGACTCCCCTCCAAACATCACGGGCAAAGGGGCAGAGAAAAAACAGGTGATTAGCGAACTCTTCCTCGGACATACACAGTGGACATCTGGACAGTCCTTCCATTCCACATTTTCTCAAGGTATCTCTAGTGAGAATGCTGTTATGATCTAGTGTCCAGCAGAAGAAGTCGATTTTGGGTAGCGAGGGAAAGGCCCAGATGAATCTCCATTGAGTTGGATTAGGGGGTACATTAGGAATCACTGTCCTGCTTTTGTAACCTTCAGCAACTGTGAATTTGCCTGAGTTGGTGCTTCACCCTCTTTTGTCTTTGGCTGATGCTTTGATTGGAGATTTCCCTTGAAGCTTGTCTAACAGGATCGTGGCTTCAACCTGCAGCTGTTGGGGGACCTCTCCCAAGTTCCAACTAGCCCACCGTCTTCTAGCGTCCTCCGTCCATGTTGAGATGTCCCACAGGGTGTTCAGATTGTTGGATTGTAGCCATATTTTAATGTTTGCCAGACCTTCAACCTGATTTAATGACTGATCACCAAGGATAGGGTCATCCCAAATTCTGATATTTTTCCCATTACCTGGAATCCAGTATAGATTATGACTGAAGTGCTCCATAGCTGATAGGAAGAGTTTGAAAATCGGAGAGCCTTTACTAGTTTTTGGAGGCTGGTCCAAGCATCTCAGCCGCTGTCCCTGGAAATATTTTTTCTGCAACACTTTCTTGCTCCAGCTAGTCTTCCCATCAACAATGCTCCAAAGAATTTTGGAGCCCAAGGAGAGATTCTGGGCTCCCAGATCTCTTAAGTGAAGGCCTCCTTCCAGAGTTGGCTTTTTAACAGTGTCCCATCTGACTAAATGAAGTCTTTTTTCATTGTTTTTCCCCCCTTCCTAGAGGAATCTTCTCAGCAGACTATCCAATTTACTGAGGAACGTTTTGGGAGCAAGCAGAATGGAGTGATGGTAAAGCGGCATACTTGTGAGCACTGATTTCATGAGGATAACCTTCCCCGCATTGTTCAGCCAGGTGGCTCCCCAAGCTTGGATTCTGAGTTTTATTTTCTCAAGCATTGGCATCCAGTGGGTCACTTTAGGAATGGATTTGAAGATTGGGATCCCCAGGTACTTGAAAAACTCCCAGGTCTGAATTCCTTTCATTTCTAGAAGCCTGGCTATATCAGCGAGATCCTTGACTGAGCAGTTCCAGCTGTAGATGGTGCTTTTTAGATAGTTTATCTTGCTGCCCGAGAGCTCCTTGTAGGTATCCAACTCCTTCTTAAAGGATTTTGCAGAATTTATGCTCACTCCTCCAAGCAGAAGGGTGTCATCGGCGAATTGGGCATGGTTAATATCTTTGACGTTGGGAGCCATTCTGAGTCCAGGAAGAGATTGGATTTGTTGATAGCAGTTGAGCTGAAAGCTGAGCACCGAGGCTTGAATGGCGTAGAGGAGCGGAGAGAGAGGGAAACCTTGCCTTAAACCCCTTGAGGCATTAAAGAACTTGGTTGATCGGCCATTTACTAGCGGCGCTATCCAAGGAAAAGCAATGCAGGCTTTCACCCATTTGATGAAGGTTGAAGAGAAGCCCAGTTTCTCCATAACATCAAAGAGGAAATCATGTCTCACCTTGTCAAAGGCGTTGGCCAGATTGAGCTTTATCACCATTCCTTTCTCTTTTCACTGGCAACTTGAATGAACTGCTTCTTGCACCAACACAATATTGTCCAGAATCTTTCTCCCTTTGATGAAGCCACCTTGATTTTCTGGTACGATGTCCGGCAGCACGTTCTTGAGACGATTGGCTATAGATTTGGTGATCAGCTTATAGCTTGTATTACACAGTGAAATGGGCCAGAATCTGCCAAAATCGGTGGCTCCTTTCTCCTTCGGGATCAGGGCAAGGAAGGCCGAGTTGGTGCTGCCTCCAATTTTGATACATGATTGAGATTTCCTGACCATTATTAAAAGATCTTTGTTAATTATAGTCCAGCATGTTTGATAAAATCTGGCATTGAACCCATCTGGCCCAGGAGCTTTATCCGGATCCATGCCGTCCAATGCCTTCTTGAGCTCCTCCATGTTGATCGGAGCGGTAAGCATAGAGTTAACAGAGTCTTGAACACAATGAGGGATTAGATCGAAGGGATGGGCTTGGGGGTCTAGAGGAGGGTTATCTGGAGCTGAGTAAAGCTCTTTGTAAAAGGTGAAGGAAGCTCTTTTGATGCCTTCGGGATCTCTGATCATGGCATCTTGGGACCGAATTTCTGAGATAGTTTTGAATTGCTTGCGGGCTTAGGACTACTTATGGAAGAAACTGGTATTTTTGTCGCCGGCTTGTAACCATAGATTTCTGGATTTTTGCCTCCAATATTCCTCTTCATCTCTACTGGCTCTATGGAGAATTTTTTGCAGTTCAATTTCTCTTTGCATCAAACTGTGAGAAGCAACAGAATTCTCCATTGCAGATTGGTGGGCAGCAATGTTTTCTAAGGATTCTTTTCTCTTGGCAGCGGGGGTTTTCAAAGTTTTTGCCCACTCCTTGAGTCTTCTTTTAAGGCCCTTCAACTTTTCCTCCCATACATAGAATGGGGACCCCAAAATCTACGTATTCCAAGCTTTTGAAACCATGTCATGAAACCCCTCTTATTGGATCCACATAGGACTAAATATAAAGGGTATTGGCCCAAGGTTTCTATCAAGGGAGAGCTCGAGGCTAATAGGTTTGTGATCAGAGGTGCAGTTTGGAAGGATTTTAGAGGAGGCTGAAAGACCACAAGAAAGAAAAGAGGATTGAACAAGGAATCTGTCCAGACGAGTGGCTATATGATTAGGCCCAAGTCTTTTGTTAGACCAGGTGAATTTCCCTATGGTGGGCTTGATATCTTCAAGATCCCAATCTAGCATTATGTCTTCCACCCGTTCTCTAGCTGGGTCCCGGACTGGGGAACCACCCTTTTTCTCGTCAGTGGCGAGAGTGACATTCAGATCACCTGCGATAATGATATTTTCTAGATTGTACAATAATAAAAAGGACTGAATCGAGTTCCAGCAAAGTTTTTTCTCCGTTGGAAGGACCAGAGCGTAAATATTGAACATACTTACTTGCTGACTGGAGTCTTTGTGAAGGAGCTGAGTGAAGATCCAGTGAGAGCAGTTTTATTCTTGAATCAACTCATATTTGGAACTGTCCCAGAAGGAGGCGATCCTACCAGAGGCACCCTTGGCACTTACAGCACTTCCGGGACCTTTACGCCAAAATGTCTTGCTAGCTTGGAGGAGAAGTTTATCCTCCATCTTTGTCTCTTGGATAAGAAGGATTTCAGGCGAATGGATCCTGACAATATCTTTCAGGGCTTCTTCTTTCAGTTTGCTGCCTAACCCTCTGCAGTTCCAGGAGACGTACTTCATTATTTACTGGTTTTGAAGGAGGAGTCTCCTTTGGAGCTTTGCTCTACTTTCGTCTGGATCTTGTGTTCATCATTCCTTTGAGGGTTTTATGGGATCCTTGCAGGACGTCCAGATAAGTTTTCTCCTCTCTCTGTTTCTTCTTAGATTTCCGGCCCCTAGCCGACTTGATAGGGGTGATTTGAGAGCCATCTGATTAAATGTCTCTTTCTTCTGACTCTTCACCCGATTCAGAAGCTAGGCTAATATGTTCCTCAGCTCCTTCGTTTCCCTTTTGATCTGTTGAAGGTGGGGGAGCGATTGGGCTTTCTTCGTTTTCTTTCAGTTTGTTTGGCTGATCTTCCGTTTCCTCGTGACTCTCTGTTACTAGCGCCTTTTCACCTGATGGGGTGCCTTCTTTTGTGATTGGGATGGTCTGAGAGATCGGCTGGGTTTCCCCCATTGTTCCAGTTTTTGTATGATCAACAGAATTTGAGACTGCTTTGCCTTTTTTTATCTCTTTCCATCCTTCTTCTTCCACCTTGTCTTTTGATGGTGCTTTAGGGCAGTTTCGTTGGAAGTGGCCATGCTCATGACAGATTCTGCACTTAAATGGCAGTTGCTCGTAGTCCAGTTTCTGGTAGTGATGCCAATCTCCAACTGATAGCTTAACGGCTTCCGTCAGACCAGCTTCCAAATCGACTTCCACGTAGATTCTTGCGCAGGTGTATTGACCTCTGTTATCAGCTTTGTCTATGAATCGTCCCAGCCCGTTTCCAATTTTTTGAAGGGATTGATAGCTCCAGCAGTGTATTGGCAGATTGGGAAGCCGGACCCAAATAGGAACCTCTTTTGGAACGTCGACTAAGGGGTCGAAGTCTGGGGTCCATTTGTTCAGGAAGAGGCCTTGGTTCCCCATGAAATACGGTCCGTTTCTGAACACCAGATCTCGATCCTCCTTGGTAGTGAATTCGAAAATGAAGAAACCTCTCCCAATAGGATAACTGATCACACTGTTTGAAAGTAAGGGCCTCCAATTCCGTTGGACCCATTCATCTGTCGATTTTGTTGTAGGCCATCTACCCATGAATTGCCCGACCAGCCCTCTGTCAGCCAAGGCGAGAGAAATTTTGATCGGTTGTTCTTCAGGCAAATCGATCTCAGGTATTTCTTCGAGTTTTTTAATAAAAGTTGGGACCTCAGGCGGGGGTCGTTTCCTTCCTTTCTGAGACAGCTATTTCCGGAATGCATCTGCTGAAGAGATTGGCGGGGGGGGAGAAGCCTCTCCGCCCCCAGGAGCTCCCATGGCGGCGTCGGTTCAGAGCGCTGCTTGACCTAGCCGCAGAGAGGAGCGCGCGCGTTTACCGTGTTGTAATTTGTTGTGAAGTGCTTGCAATCCAATTCGTTAAGAGGGTGTACTATTGTTATCTCTAATGTTACACCCAATATAGTAGTTGTTGACAAATTCCTTTTTAATTTTTTGTTGAGATTTTAATTTTATTAATATTATTGGGTTTTATCCCAATCTCCAACCAAAGTCCACCAATCTACAACCATAGCCCATAGAAGACACCAAGGCAGGAGCCCAAGGCCAAGTGGAAGTAACATTATATGTGCACAACGCATTGGAAGGCATTGTGTATGATGGTAAATGTAAAGGGTACATTGTTGCCTCAAAGATGTGGGATATTTGTTTTCAAAACAAATATGCATGTAACTAGTGCAATTTTGCAGTCAAGGAAGGTCAAGGTATTAACTGTTCTACAAAAGTTGCTCTATACAACAAGATGAAAGGCAAGATATTTAATAATTGTAATTATTTGATAGAGTGAATTACGGTAGGGAGAATATAAAGGATACCAAAATTGGAAATGGTGTTTACCTAATTTGGAGGAGCAAGTTGGAAAATGTATGCTTATTTTAGGAATTGTGAATTTAGTTCAACGAATGAGTAGACAAAATTCAATCTGACATGGATTAGGATGGTGGGATATAATGGCTTATGTAGATGAAGATAGGAATTTGAGCTTTCAAGGTTACTTAACTAAAATTCGTAGACTAGTGCGTCACCTAGTTGGATGTGTAATTATAGAATTAATAAGATCAATTATTTCCCATAACCCTGCAATTATGGAGGCATTTGGTTCACTTTCACAAAAAACAGGAGTTGCTGATGTGGCACATGAACAATTGGTTAACATTGAAATGCAAAGGGCTTCTTTATTAGAACTTGAGATATCCTATTATGCAAATGTTGAAGAAATCACTAAATGGAAAGTGTCACCTAAAATGGCTATCGAAAAGTGTAGGGAAACCTTTCTTGGGGAGAAGCAGAGAGCTTGTAAGTCAAGCCTAGCTAGATAAACAGAAGGATGCATGGGACCAGTGAGATTCTCAAGCTTCGACACTTATGAAGAAAAAGACAAGTGCACGTGGTACTTTTCTCGCAACTGAACAACAGTTTGAGTCTCTTATAACTATTGAACACGATGGAGACATGTATCCTATAAGTGGTAAAAGTTTTACTTGCAACATTTGCTAGGCCATTCTCTAAACTGGAACCCTACGATTGAAAGTTTCCTTATTTTGGGCATGAATCCTACTTGAGAAAGAGCTAAGTGGGTCAGACAGAGATCGTCACTTCTACTTTTTCCGTATTTGAGTCAATCTTGAAGGTCACTAATATTTTAAAGGACCATACATTCTTTGTGTGGAAGCTTGGTACTATCAATGCTTATCTTGATTCATGTATCTGTAATGTTTCACCAACTATAGATCATACCTTAGGTTTTAACCAAACGGTTAGCAGTGAAAAGAGAAGCTCTATGCATTTGTTGCATTTTTATGAGGAGTTTGAGATAGGTGACCATGTTGGCACTCAACTTAGTGATGATAATGTTTTTCTAGTGAATTTATCTCAACTTCAAGATGTTCATGTTTTGGTTTTAAAGGAGATTACAAAACTCTGAAATCTAGTATTGACCAACATGGGCTCAATTGAAAAATCATAATGATTTGGTGGATGTTGCTTGGATGAAGAGTTTGAAGCATCATGAGTTGACAAAAATTAGTTAACTTTTGTGTGAGTACCAAAAGAAATCAATGTTTATTATATTCCTTTTCCAGATGACCAAATTTTGATGGGTCTACATATCCAAAGTTTAACAAGACTCAAGGTTTCGCAAAATGGTATTACAAAACCAACAATACGATTAATGGACGGTCCAGATTTATTGCACCATCCCTACCTCATTTTTCCAAAACCACGAAGGACGGTGGTGAAAAATGGTTTTTGATTTTATAAAACCACTAAGACTTTTAATGATATACACACAACGAATCTGCGACTCACACACAGTTTTCCACTACCACCAAGGTCTCCATACATCTAGCTCATCTCCACATGGCGTGTGACAAAGATCAGACATGCATGGATTTAATATTTTTGTTTTAATTAGAATGCCCGATATATGTTTGTATTGATTTGTTTTTAAAAGGGCCGAAGTTTTATCTTTAACAAGGGGTTATATTTAATATATATGATATTAAATTAATATTTCTTGTAATTTTATTATTTCCAAACACTTCAAAAAAATAATTTTTATAATTGTTTCAAGAATCCGTTTTTGAAACTGATTGAGACAATCGGTGGCAGGGGGAGAAGCAAAAGATCAGAAATGAGTAAAAAGTAGGGGTTTGGAGTGTGAAGCTAATGATGATATGTAATGAAAGCATCGCTCTGAAACTTAAAAATAAATACCAATTTTGATTCCAATTATTGGGGTAATTGCAAAAATATTTTCTTCTTATGTTTTTATCATTCATTATTGTTTTTATTCCACTAATATGAGTGTAACAACGCAGCAAGTTGATTCAAATCAATTTTATGAATTTTCCTGGAATTAATGGCACTCATATTTTTGGTTTGAATCCCTTAATGGGAACTCCACCATACCAAGCATTCACCCATGTTTCTTGTTCTTTGCATCATTTACTATACAAGGACAAAGGTTGAGATTCTTAAGTGCCTTAGCGATTAAGCCTTGTTTTCTCCATCTGCTTCTAATAATCTAGTGACACCCTAAGCACTGCAACCCTCACTTATCTTGGCCAATCCAGTTGTAAAGATAGGTTTTAGAATTAGATCACTCATTGTTATTCTCATGGTATATTTCTTCGACCCTATATTTTATTATATTTTATAAATCTTGTAGATGTCCTAGGCACTAGTCCCTTTGTAGCCAGGAATTTTCTCCGCCATTACAAAAAAACCAACAATTCGATTAAATTTCTAGTTGGGTTTTGGGTAAAAGTGATCAGAAAAAAGCATTAAGGAAAAATTCAGTAAATATAATGTTTAGACTATTTCTTTACAACTTCCTTTGGCGTAAGTAGGATACCCTCAACATGGGAAAAGGATTTCCTACGTGAATCCAAATGGTTACAATTATCAAAGATAAGAGGTAAAGTTTTTGGATGGTCCATGAATAATCAATAGAGGCTTCACTAAATGTCACAATTAAGAAGGAATTGAGGGTCATCAATATATTTTAAGGTAATTTTTTTGGGTTAGCAATACAACTCAATGAGAATTGAAAATCACTAGATTGGATGAGACCAATAGGCCATAGTTAATGAAATCACATAAAACAGTATCATCAAGCATATGCATGGTGCTTGATGCTCATGTTGCTATAAACCCCTGCCCTTGGGCCTCCTTTCCTCTTCCCGACTAGTTTTCCCCATAACCCTCATGTCCTCTTCATAGCCACATTGGACCATGTTATATTACATTTTGAAATAATATTTACATATATTGAGTAAATCTTGGAAGGTACAACCACATGGTACATAGAAAACCTGTTTAGCACAATTAGATTCCTAACCACTCACGAGTTGGGACTTGGCCTTGTGCTATACACTAGGAATTCACATGAAATATTTACATGACTTTCACATATGTTCATTTATTTAAGATCATATGCTTTGACCCTCATCATAATGACTTATTTACAATTTATACATAATTTAATTAAATAGATCCAAGGGGCCAAAGCTAGAGTATAAGCATTGAGATACTCCTATAATATGATAAACAAGGAGAAAAGAACGACACCTAGAGATATCATCCAAGAATAATAGACATTGGAAAATCCTTATGTATGAGCTACATTACTTGCTCAAGTACCCAATGGGACGCATACCAATACTACTCCTTGCCTTGATAGGAGTTGTAGCTTTCAACATAGAAGAAACTACTATATATGCATTGTTAGGTACCTATACTACTAGTGTAGCCCCGTATTGTTATTAGTGCAACCCCCTTATGGTATTGTTGTGCCCATGTAGTCCCCTTGTTGTTATTATTGTGCCCCATAGAAGCCCACTATTGTTATTGTTGTGCCCCTACAATATTATTGTTATGTAGGCTCTGATTATATTGGGACCACTTAGACTCCTATATATAGAAAGGAGGTATTGTCATTTGTATCATCAAAGAATTGTTCATTTGTGTAATGTAAAGGAGGTTGCCCCCTTGAAGAGGCTGATTTTGAAGTCGTTGATTTGTCATTTCTATCTTTTTACGAGTTGGTTTCATAACATGCATCCATTAAGATTCCTATAAAGGAAACATTGTACATCCTTTACAAGGAGAATTAGTATTCCAAGAAGAAACCAAACATATTCATTACATTTTCATTAATGGGATTAGCAATATAAGGATTGAAATTTTGTGTAAGTTGAGAGTCGTCTGTGTGAGCCTTTTTCATAAAATATAAATTTCATATTTAGTTTTCACTCTATATTTTTTTCAAATAAATAGGTGAACTACCACCAATCATAGACAAACCATCATAGTTAGATCAATACAAGTAATCATTTGTAGACAACATTCATCAATGTTGTAAACTCACAAACAATCTACTAACAACAAGATAAATTGAGCGTACTATCTTTGCTTCCACCAAGTATTAACAAACATAGATGGAAATGTTCCATATGGCATTAGAAAATGATGAAAACTTGGAGAAGAATATGCCCTTTAGAAATGAACAATTCTAAACATTCTACTTTTTAAACCTTTTATAGTACATCATCGAAATTTGACTAAGTAGTGGTTGGTTAGGTTTTAATTTCCATTGCTTAAATTTCATTTTTGAATTCATTAACAGATTCAATACCTTGAAAAAACATATCACACCTCACTTGTGCAATCTCAACAACTCACATTTGCGAAACCACTAATTCTTTTAAATTTCTAGCCAAATTTTGGGTAAAAGCTATCAAAAAAAGGTAGGAAAAATTCAAAAAGTATAATGTTTACACTATTGTGTTACGAATGCCATTGGAATAAGTAGGATACCCTCAACATGGGAAAATGAGTGTTTACGTGAATCTAAATGGTTACATTTATCAAATATAGGAGGTTATGTTTTTGGATGGTCCATGAATAATCAATAGAGGCACCACTCAATGTCACGATTAAGAAGGAATTGAGGGTCATCGATACATTTTAAGTTTATTTTTTGTAGGTTAGCAATGCAACTAAATGAGAATAAAAAATGATTGGATTGGATGAGATCGATAGGCCACAATGTAGTAAAAAAAAAAAAAACACTATCATCAGGCGTGTGCATGGTGATTAATGCTTATTGTTGTATACCCCTTCCCTTGGGCCTCTTTTCCTCTTCCCCGCTAATGAAACCATAACCCTTTTCATGTTGTCTCCATAGCAATGTTGGACCAAGTTATATTACATTTTGAAATAATATTTACATAGCTTGAGTACATCGTGGTATGCACTACCACATGGTACATAGAAAAACATGTTTCGCTGAATTAGATTCCTAGCCACTCATGGGTTAGGCCTTGGGCTTGAGCTATACACTAGGAATTGACATGAAATATTTATATGAATTACACACAGGTTCATTTATTTAAGCTCATATGGTTTGACTCCCATCATCATAATAACTTATTTACAACTTATACATATTTGAATTGAATAGATCGAAGGGGTCAAAGGTAGACTAATTACATTGACATACTCCTATAATATTATCAACAAGGAAAAAAAAACAACTCCTAAATATGATCATCCAAAGAATAATAGACATTGGAAAATCCTAACTTATGAGCTACATTATTTACTCAAGAAATCAAAGGATGCAAAACAATACTACTCCTTGCCTTGATAGGAGTTGTAGCTTTCAACATAGAAGCAACTACTATATATGGATCCCTTAAGGTTCCTATAAATGAAACATTACATCCTTTACAAGGAGAATCATTGGAAGTATTCCAAGAAGAAAGCAAGCATATTCATTACACTTTCATTAATGGGATTAGGAGTATAGGGATTGAAATTTTTGTGTAAATTGAGAGCCATTTGTGTGAGCCTTTCTCATAAATATCAATTTCATATTTAGTTGCCACTATATAATTTTTTTCAAAGATATAGGAAAACTACCACGAATCATAGACAACCCATCATAATGAGATCAATAAAAGGCACAAGAATTTGTAGACAACATTCATCAATATTGTAAACCTTGCAACAATCTACCAACAACAAGGTAAATTGAGCACGCTATCTTTGCTTCCACAAAGTATTGATGAACATTAGGAATACAAATCCAAATACACAAGATTGAGGGTTCCTTAAGTCTAGAATAAATGTATTATTGCCAAGAATAAAACAAAAAATATTTAACAAATCAATATACATATTTACAATGCATACATAATATTCGAGTGTTTAATAAATGAAATGTCAATTTAGGAATGTACTATTGAGTATCCCACTTGTGTTGGTCCAAAGTATGATGATGACCACCAATTGTAATATTAATGTGTAAAATAACTAGTAATATTGAAATACAAGTTATAGGCCACTATTAAATTGGCAATAAAACTTTGGAAATGATGGTCTAAACTATCATCATACATGAATTAGCCCTTGACCACTTGTCAAAATTAAATCATTATAGAATTTTATAACTATATTAAATCTCTATATAACAAAAAAAAAGCATGTCAATTTTATTTATAAAATAAGCTAATAAAAAACAAATCCTAAACCATTAACTATACATAAATACCAAAATTAATACATACTTTTTAGCTTACTATAAATTCTATTTGATAACAATTATTTTTAAAAACTTAAATAAAAATAAAAAATTATGATGATAATAAGAAAATGAACTTGTTCAAACTATTTATAAAATTGTTTTCAATATGCTTTGTTTCAATATAGTCTCTTTCCACTTAATATTATAAATTGTATTCTATGATTATCGTTGTGAACCACTAAAAAAATATCTTAATCAATAATCATTATTTCTAATGATAAAAAAAAAATTAGCTTATAAAAGATCTTCCAAAAAAATGTATGTTGTTTTTTCCTATTCTGAAAAAAAAAATTCATATAAAAAAAAAATTGATTAAAAAATAATCATATTGAATTAAAAAATTAAAAAATACATTTATATTAATTAAATCATAATATAGATTATTTTAAACTGGATTTTCCTTTTCTTGTTGACTCGAGTGGTGTTAACTCAAATCGTCCCTTTCAACTAACTAATACTAATACTCAAATATTTCGCGGATTTTTCCTTATTGACTGCAAGTCGTCCATCTTGCCAAGCACTAATATATAAAAGTCATTTATATATAAAATTCAAAAGGAGTGGTATCTGATACGGGATTTTGGTGGATTTTCCTTTTCTTGTTGACTCGAGTGGTGTTAACTCAAATCGTCCCTTTCAACTAATATATAAAATTCATTTATTAATATAAAATTCATTTATTAATATTAGAAGTCATTTGGTCAAAGATTTGTAGGATGATATGATGAATGTGTGTTAATTTTATTGTAGAGTCATGATTAAAATAAGATTCCATCACATAGTTAATGAAAATTTTGTAAGTATAAATTTTGTATTAAAAATATTAACATGTTTTTGGAAGAAAAAATATAACACATTGATCATGTTGTTACCCATAATTTTAATGTAATAAAAAAAATATATTCAATATTAATTAATTTATAATTGTCTTTTAGAATGTAGAGAAATCAATGATTAAAATGGATCTATAGTGGTTTTATGTTTCTCTCTATATAGACCATGTGTAATTTTTCATTGTTCAAATTGCATTTTTGACTTGATACATGAGTGATTAAGAGAGCTTGGGACTAAACCACACACAAACCGACTAGTCTACACCTCAATTATTTTACCTTTAATTAGTTTTTCCTTCTGAACATTAAAATATTTTACTAAGGTCAACATTAACACACATTCTCCATCTCTCTAAGAGAAATATAAGTTGTCTTTTTAATTACTTTAATGGTTTTAATTAAAACTAACCAAATATGTACAATCATTTAAGTTTTTATTATAACCGAGAATATTTTTCTATTTAAAGTATTTTTTTGAAGGACAAGTGTCAACTCCAAGTTGCGCACCAACGAAATTACACATCATCCTCATACTAGATTATAGAATGAGCCTCTCAACTAAATTAATTTGGAATTGTTTGTTATTTACATTCCTTAAGTGTTAGTTCCATATTTAAGTGTCTTAATTTGAGCAGTATGACATTACATTTGTCTAAATATTAACATGTTCATTCTCTCAAAACTAAAATTTGGACGAAAATTAAGGAATGGAAATTAAAAGGTATTTCAATGAGGAGTAACAGGCTCACACTTTAAAAACAATAAGTATTAAGCATCATGCACTAAGTCAATTATTGGCTTAGTGCCTTTCATCTTGTTCATTTAATATCATTTTATTCTCATCTAATGCATAAGATGAAAATACATTAAACCAATTAAAAAAATCATTAATTCAGAGCATGGTGCTTAATATTTACTATCCCATACAAGATAGATACCATGAAATTATGACCTACATCCACTGCCTCCAACCTTCTAGCAACATAACATTCATGCTCTCCCACCTCTCCCACATGTATTTGTCCATTGTGTACTTCATGGTTCAAAACCCCATATCAGATATGAGATTGAAACTTAAATATGAAATATTATCCATGTGTGTGTGTATATATATATATATAAGTTTTAAATTTAACAATAAATTTGAATGTTTTTAAAATTAAATAGGAAGGACATAACAAAAGTTTGTCTCTGCATGGCCATCTTCATCTCCCCTGCATGCATCTATCCATCTAGTTTAGATTTGGAATTTCAAATTTACTTCACTTGTACATTGAAAAATTGGTGAAGGTCGTTTGTTTTTTTACCTCTTATTTTATGTCTAATACAAGTTAGCGCAAGTTGGTGAACATTATGCAAAAGAAAATAATGAGAAAGAATGACCACATGAAAAGGGATTTATTAGCATAATTAGGAATAACAATTCGTTTGATTTATTACTGAAACTAGGAAAACATCGTGTTTTCGTACATGTCTCTGTGTTTATCTCTTAAAAGTGAAGAAAAGTATATATGATAAGAAAAACACCAATCACACTGATGGAACACAATTTCAAAAGGATTCCGCAAATGCTTAGATTTGAGATAGTGTTCATTGGCTTTCTTTATATGTAAACTTGTAATTTAACCAATGAAAGATTTATGATGAATAACTTAAATACTTACATCTCAAATTTACTATTTAAAAAAAAAAAATTACCCTTTGCCATTGCAGAAATTTTAATAGTCATTAAATACATTAAAAAAGTAAAATAACATCCAATTCCTGAAATAAAATTTAATAAACAAATAAAATAGTGAAGTTGATAACCTCGCAAAGTGGAGACATATATGTGCAACCATGGATATAGGGGTTTGTGGTTTAAGAGATGCCTTATGCAGTATTTGTCAGATCGTGGTTTCAGTCAAGGGTTGGTAAAAGTGTCAGAGGGAGGTGACACTGATAGTATCTAATCCAGAAGTCGGTGGTTGTTAGACGGAAAATGATGTATGGTTTGCAATACAATTCATTCCTTAGATGTTGCTAATGTTTTAGGGTTGTAACAGGTGTGGAGAAAGGGTGGAATGGAGGATGAGGTGGATTATTCCATCGACCTATATGATAATATCTTCATTTGGACTAAGATGCCAACTCATGCACTCGATCTGGAGATCATGGTGACACCTGGCACACCAAACGTAGGAATTTTTTCCTCCCTTCCAACTTGGAAACGGTATCGGCAGTCTCATAAGGTTTTCCTCCCTTTTCATTAGTGATGTCACCTAATTTGAATTATTAATTATTTTCGGTGCCAGAGGAGCCATCCTCGCTAGGGTTTCAAGACCCTAGTTTGGACGTCAGTGTAGACCTAACCCACTATTTCCCCTTGGATACTCGAATTTGGATCTTGGGGGGAGGCCCCCATGATCTGAAAAATTCAAATGCGAGAAGAAAATAGGAGAACACACAATAACAAAACCATAAAGAAATTTTTTTTATTAAAACAGATAATAACTGTAAATGCTACATTATGGTGGACCTTTTATCCTTTTAGAAAATGCAACTTGTTACTTATAGCCTTTTTTGGTCACAATACCACAAGTAAATTTTATGAGTGGGTAAATACCATGGTTGAATGAATACCATGGGTGGATGTCACTTACAATACCATGGGTAAATTCCATGAATGGATAAGTACCATGGGAGGATGAATACCAAGAGTCAATGGCACCTACAATACCATCGGAAAATAACATGGGTGAATGAATACCATGGGTGGATGCCACTTTACAATATCATGGGTAAATTAAATGGGTGGATAAATACCATGGATGGATGAATACCATGGGTAGATGCCACTTACAATACGATGGGTAAATTCCATGGGGGAATGAATACTATGGGTGGATGAATACCATGGGTGGGTGCAATTTTCCATTCAGGTCATTCCTCCCTCCTAAAGAAGAAATGGTCCCCATTGCATGAAGTTCCTCTTGAGAAGCCTTTTGTTGAATATGAAGAGCCACTAAACAGAAGGGTTTCACATGGTTAACTCATAACCATGATGAACACAGATATGAGGATAGAGATACCCTGTAATGCTTGTGACCAACTATGCAACTGATAGTGTATGGCCTAGCAAATGGACTTCGATAAAGTGTGGGTTTGTGGATGACCCATAATCATGAAAAACAAAGATCCGAGGATATAGATACCTTGTAATGCTTGTGACCAACAACGATACTAATAGTGTGCGGCCTAGAAAATGGACTTCGATGAAGTGTGGGTTTGTGGATGACCCATAACCATGAAAAACAAATATCCAAGGATAGAGATACCTTGTAATGCTTATGACCAACTGTGATACTAACAGTGTGTGGCCTAGCAAATGGAGTTCAATGACAAGGATTTTAGGTGGTTGACCCATAACTATGATGTTGGCTGTTGATGAAATAGTAGGTGCCTACATAGCTTAGGGTGGGAGGGCACGTCTCCAAAGAACCCAAGTCGGGTGCTGCTATTCTGAAATTGATGAATGTGAAGCAGGTGCCTACTAAAGCAGGTTGGGAGGGCACATCTCCAAAGGGAACCCGCTTCAAATGCCGCTTGTTGGATACCTATACCAATAGGTTTCATATTTCATGATTGGCAAATTCAAATGCCAAATATGCTCTGCTTTGCTGATACAAAGATCCCATATTTCCAAGACAAGGCAAGGTGTGTACATGCCTTCATGTTTACTAAATTTTGATGGATGGTCCAACAGTCTAATCTGGATCATGACATGTTTCAATTTTTTGTTGTAGAATAGAGAAAGAAGTCTATCCAAACTGTTTAATCTTGGCAGACCAATAGTTAGGCAGAGAAACTAAGGTTCCCAACTGCTTAATCTGGGGCCTTGGAAGCAATAAGGGTAGTGCTAAATAGGCAATCAAAAGAAAAAGACAATGGAAAAGAAAAGGCACATAAGGGTCTGCAAGTCCAAATGCACCCTCCAAGAAGAAACAAAAAATGCTAGGCAAGTAGATGGGTAGGTAGATGGGGTTGCAGAAATGGTATTCCCTTCAAACTGAATCTTGCTGGTCAAGATAAGGAAAACAACACAATGGAGCATGTCTAACTTCCTTTTTCCCTGTTTTACACTCATTACTAACATCCCTACACCAGTTGTGTTTATGAAAGAATTCAAGGTTTTATGTTGGTTCTGGTTCCCTATAAAAGCCACATTTCTTGTGTAAAATTATTTTCATTTTGATCTACTCCCTAAGCTAAGTGGTTTTCAAATAAACTTAGTAATATCACTCCTCATTCACTTTTTCCCTCAATATTAACCCCTAACTTCTATTATCTAAATCCCCTATGTCACCCTTTCCCTACTATTATAACACCATGGTGTATAAACCCCAAGCATTCTATAAATATCCCCCCCTTTGGCATTATAGCCATATGTTCACCACTAGGGAATCAAATTGACATCTAGTCAGTTTAAGAACCCAAGCCTCACCCCTTTTCCTCCTTCAGAATTCATTTACCCATTCAACCCTTCATTTGCTTAACAAACCTTGTAAAAAACCCATTTTCACCCCTAACCTGCTCAAAAGGCAAAAATACATAAAAAACCCACTTTCCCGACTTATCCTAAGTTTTGGTGTTATGCGCGTTTTATAAAGAAATACATTGGAAAACCATATAAATTCACCAATTTTCCAAAGTCCCGTCGGGCACGAATTTCAGGAAAAATCAATATTTTATTGCCCGCCCGACGCCGTATCGTCCGGACAAGTCATTGACCCGTCGACCATCCGATCGGGCGCCTTTCATCCAACGGCTCACATTGATATCAGACCGGCCCCGACGTCCGTAAGTTAGCCTCTGATATCTGTCAGAGGGTGACGTCAGGCCTCGGCCACGCATCACCCCCACAGCGTATCAGAGCCCCCTCTGACAGATTCTCTTCCGTATGAAAAGCGGTGCGATATCATACCGCCTACGGTTTCCGGTTTCCGCCAACTCGCCTGCCAACGTCACTGCTAGCATCACTGCTACGTCATCGCCGCGTCCGCGCCCCTGTTCGCCATTGCTCCACCTGTCCGCCACCTCACCATCCCCGTGGACCACTCATAAGCTGCCACGTCACCTGATGACGTCATGCTGACATCATTCGACCCTAACCCCACCCGATGACGTCATGCTGATGTCATTCGAAAAAGGCGCCAATGTTCCAAAAAATCCATATTTTGGCCAAATTTTCGCATTTTTTGCACTTTTTGCAAAAACGTCTGTGTTGTGTTCTGCATGTATTTTACGTCCAAGCTCACGCCAACCTGCTGAATTCAACCTGGAGACCATCGGTGCGCCAACCCACCTGCATTTGTGACCCGGACTGTTAGTTCACCAGTGTTGGTCGCTTTAATTATTTCCCAATTCAAGCGCCACATAAATTATCAACCCGAGGAAGTCTTTTTATTTCAAAGGTAGTTTCGCACTGTATATGCTCAATTTCAAAAGCAAAAGCAATGTTGTAGTAAAGAAAGAACGCACAGTCATTAATCTCACCAATCTACTGATTCACACTCCATTTAATCAAAGCTGCAGCTAATTAAGTTATAATGGGGATAATCCCTCTGTTGCAGTTATAATTCAAACAAAGGGAAATCAAAAGGAAAGAATTCAATAAACCACAGCAGGAATAGGACCCTATTCCTTAGTGAGGAACTTCAGCACCTGCTGCCTGACATCTAATCACACTATAACCCAAGAGATCAAGACCCTATTCCTGTAAGCAGGAACCTTCAGCACCTGTTCTCTGGTTCTACTCACACTGCAGATAAAATGAAGCAGTTAAGGGAAACATAACCCTATTCCTGTATGCAGGAACCTTCAGCACCTGTCTCCAATCATCACTCATTCACGCAATCAAATCAGAAACAGATATCTCGATTACTACGAGTGCAATCATTCCATACATGCAGTTGCTAAGGGAACAGAGTAGTATTCAAGCTATGTAACCAGTGTCTAACAACAGGATCAAAACGAAGTGCAACCATATAAACGATCAAACAGATTACAAAAACTAATGGGCGAATCTTGTGAGGAAGGCGGGCCCTTTCCTTCTCACAAGATTCCCCGGGAGAAAGAATTAAATTAGAACAATCAAAAAGAAAATTTATTCATCTGTCAAAGTCACTGATATATTATAAATGGAGACTAGCTCCAGTCTTTACACAGTATGCTCTTCTCCTGTTACAATGACTGACTGACCGCCCCCTTCTAATGATGATGTCTCCTCCTTTTAAAGAGGAGACATCATTTACAATTTACATCAGAGCAAATCTTCAATCTGTTCTTTTTCCCAAAACAGGATCATTCAGTTCCTCGTACACAAAATACTGTTACAACAGAGATAACAAGAATGCTATCTTCAGGATAATCCAGGTAATCATTTCTTCGAACTGCTGTCATCATTCCTCGAAAGGCTCTTCCAGAATCGCAAATTTCGGCCAACGGAATTTGCGTGTTTGACGGCTGTTTCAGCAACTGGGTCAGCTGTTTCAGCAACGGAGCCAGCTGTTTCAGCAACGACCGCATATGCTTATCTGCAACCTTTGGATTTTTATTAGCAATGATGCACTTCAACTAATAAAATATAAGAGTATTATGGAATTAAATGCAAAACAGATTAATCATATAATAAAGAAGAGGTTTTTGTATACCTTGGGAAAAAGCGAATGAAAATGATACTGGGATTCATGGTTATAGGGGTAAGTGGTATCAAAATATGTAGCAAAAATGATACATAGTGGGGTCCTAACATCCCCCCTAGCTAAAAATGTTGCATGTCCTCAGGCAACCCCTAGTCTGAATCAGAGTCTGAGTACTGGGACTGAGCATGCAGATTACTCAAGCAATAGCTGGAGAAGGTGTCATCTGTAGGAGCTCTGAATCCTTTGTTATTCTGCAAGTGTTGCCATGCCAAAGTTTCATCTCTGTTGGTCAACTGGAAATTACACTGATACTGTTCTGAAGGCAGCCATAGACTTGGAAAATGGAACCAATATCCAATCCAGTTTACTCCACAGTGTTGAATACAACGAATATAATTGGAAACCCTGGATAATGCAGCTTGAAGATTGTGAGGGTTAAACGGGTGATAGTCTTGTCTTTCTTTGCCTGACTGTTGCCAAAACATAACATTGGCGTTCATTGCAGCATTGCCTTTTACCCTAATATGCTGTTGACATTTTGACAGTATTGAAGCCTGTAATTGCTGCATGTACCTGTGCATTCCCGGCTTCTGTAAAAACTCATAATATTGGGCGATAAACAGGGCTGGCTTCAAGGGCTCTGGTCTGATCCACAGGAGTTTATTGTCCTCATTATGGCTGCTTGCAGTGAACGCAGATTGCCAAGTGAGCTGGTTAGACAAAAATGATACAAATGCCCTTATTTGTATATCCCCTGTTATTGGGATGATATTGACTTCTCTATTCTCCGGCATAGCCTCATTATGGAGGTAGAGTTCACACAGCAAATGCTATCACTCTCAGGGGCCTCGTTAAAAGTTTCAACAAAGTTTCCTGCAGTCATTAGCTCATATGGTCTGCCGTTCTTTATTGCCTTCAACTGAAAATAAATGAATCGTTCAGCAAGAAAGAGAGAATAATTTACAGAAGGTTTACGTGTAGCCATCAATTTCTGGGCTAATGAAAACATCAGGGTTATCTTTTCCTTAGATTCCCTGGCTTCCTTTTTGTAATTCCTAAGCTGCTGCCTCATCTGTTCCCATCTATCCCAGTTGGCATATGCATGATTCTGCCATTGTAACTTGTGTTGGCCTAACACTTTGTCCTGTTCTTCGGCATATTGCCTTTTCCATTTATTCATCTGTTCCAACTGGTTCCATGGCATAGTCTGTGTCTTGGCATCAACATTAATGGGTTGGGGCATTGTTTGACTGGCCTTATCAACTGATTGTGGTGGTGTTTCTGTTTGTATGGCTATACTGACTGATTGAGGTGGTGATTCTGTTTGAGTGGCCGGATCAGCCTGTGAAGGGTACACTATCTGTGATTCAGTATGTTTTTCTTGCTTTATAGAGGGCCCTACTGGTTCTTGTGGAGCAGTAGGGCATTCTTCTTTTATTTCAACAGATTTAGATACCTCGGATAATTGAACTTCAATTACTTTGTAGCCTGCACCTTGATAAATATTGCCGCACTCCTGGCACATGTATTCCTTGCATGGCTCCTTATTTTGCATTGAGGCTGCATGTGCTAGGGTATAGAGGTTCAGTTCCCTCTCAAAAGCCTCTCGAGCCATGGTTAATTCCTTCTTATATGCTTCTAATTCAGATTTGAGGAATTCATTTTCCTCGAGCAGAGATGTCATAGTCTGTATACCCTGTACACCAGCTGACTCCGCTGGGGTGGTTTGTTGATGCACCGGCGTAGTTGGTTCTTGTGTTTCAACTACTACTGATTTTCCCCTATCATCATGCTTGGTGTAATTCTGTACCTCAGTGGCTGGTTCTTGTGTTTCAGCCACTGGGGAAGTGACTGGTTCTTGTGGGACAGTCACTTTTTCAGCCATAAACGACGTCATATTATCCCGGGGTACTAGTTCTTGTGTGATAGTCCCTCCGGGTGAGACGGGTTGGGGAATTTGGGATGGAGGTAGGGGTTTTAATAGAATAGCGGCGGGGTCAGGGGAAGCGGGGGTGGATTCTGTTTCAACAGTTGTTCTCTTTTTCCTTTTTGGAAGGAAGGCGGTGAAGTCGCGGCTTCTCCTTTTCTTTGAAGGGTCAGGTTTTCTTCTAGGGGAAGGACTTTCGGGTCGAGTAAGAGCTTGGGATCTAGCCCTTGTATGCGGTCTAGAGACTGAGCCGGTTGGGGTCCTCTTTCTTTTACGAAAAGGTGGGGACAGTGGTGTTAGAGGGTCGTCGCTAGGGACAAAAATAGTGGGGCTGGCTGACTCTGCTAAGCGGGGAGATTCTGCTGTTGGGTCGACTGGGGGATGTGGGGTATTGTCCTGTTGTCCTTCATGGGGGGTTTCCGAAGTATGGTGAGAGCTCTCGGGTTGTAAGGGCGTTTGAACTTGCTGGGGAGTTTCGGATAGATGGGGGATTTGGGATGGCTGGGGATCAGGAAGTGGGGCATGCAAAGGAGGGTTTTGCTGGGCAAGGCCCCTCTGTATTAACAACTGGCATAATCGGTGGTGGGTGAGGGATAATAAAGGGAATTTAGAACGTTTACAATAATAAGACATGTTTTTAATACACCCAAGCAGATAATAGGGGATATTTACCAGTTGTGCATTTCTCAAATGATTCATTAAAACGAAATCATGGTTGTACACTACCTGGTAGCGCCCTTCACATGTTAAATAATGCTTAATGAACTCTGCCACTGATGGCCAAGGTTGGGGAAGTGAATGCAGACTAACCCCGCGCCCTCTACGTTCCACTTGCTCCTCAGGGCGAAGAAATTCCTGTTGGGCGTTCATAATAACCTTCTTTCTGCTAAACCAGCGAGTTCCTGTAGCCGGCAACCCTGATACCTGAACTATGTCTTCTTCTGTTACTGAGATACGAGCCCCTTGGACCGTTGAAAAGTCGTCTTGAAGGTTTTGTGCAAACTCTAAGACTTGTCCCTGATCAAATTCACCCAATCTTTCGAAATAAAGTGTCCATCCTGCTTGCTGAAATATTTGATACACTTCGGGGAACAATTGAAGTAGACTTACAGAGCCGGGCTCATGTCTGACGGCTGCCCCTCCCATGGCTATCGCTTTGAGTTACGCACAGAGGCCCTAGACACAGTACGTACAGACCCCAACTCTCGCTAGTTGCTGCAACAGAGTCTGCAGGGTAGCGATAATGGAGGTGGATATGACAAGGGAGGATATTTGATTAATTGCGGAGTTATCGTTATTTTTGGAATTCCCCCCCCTAAGTACGGTGTAATAATGATTGGGCGTGTGAAGATCTGTTAGTCTTTATGAATAAAAATCCTCTCTTTAATATACTTTTAACTGAATTACATTAAAACATTATACCTTACATTTTTACCTTTTTAATGATTCGAAGTGTCAATTGCTTCCAAGTAACTTTATTGTGTGTGGAGGAATCCGTTAAGTTCTCTGGGGTTTAGAACGGGGGTGTCATCTGCTGAATGATTTCTCACGGAATAGATCTGAAGTGTAGTCGTGCAGAACCAAAAAGCTTATATAACGGCGGAGAGAAGTAATGCTTTGCTGATAACTGGTTGCTGAACCGTCGTTTTAACAACGAAAAAGAAAGAAATCTGAGTGATACGTTGCTGAAACAGGTGTTTCAGCAACGGGGAAAATGAACGATACGTTGCTGAAACAGGTGTTTCATCAACGGAAAAAAAATGACTTAGGTCCGAAACGGATGGGGGAATTTATTTGATAGGGGGGTAATTCCAGTAGTAGGGAGTGGGAAACACTAACTGAAGAAAAATATTTCAGCAATGGTAGGAATGGGAATAATGGGATAATGGGCATAATGAAGGGATATTGATGGAACAGCTTCTGTGTTTGAGACTTCAGGTCTTCTTATGATAAGTCTGTCCTCCTTAATGAGCCTTTTCCAGAATCTGCAAAATCCAATTGCAATATACCAATCCTTGACAGGGATTATTAGTGCTATATCTAATCTATTATTAAAAAAATATAGTGCAGAGAGTTTAACTGTTGTAAGGGGCAGAAGATTCCCCCAGAAAAAGATAATGAATATCAGTCATGCAGGCAGTTTTAAAATCTTCTTTAGAAACAGGGCGTTGATATAAACGTAGCCTATGGCCATTAACTAGCAGAGGTGTTTTAGCATCATCAATTGTTAAAAGTCTTACCGTTCCATTTGGGAAAACAGCATCTACTTC
>APFE030885061.1:0-15810 GCA_000404065.3 Pinus taeda
CTCTTTAGGTACACAATCACTCTGAATTCACCTAGTGCTCAGACTTCCTGTGTGTACTTACGAGTTGATGGTTATTTGAGAAATTTTTTGAGTGTTTAAACATTACATGCCTTGACTTCCATGAATGAGCAATTGATAGTTTACTGAAAAGATGTTTGACTCCATGAGCCCAATGGAAGAAATGTTATGTTGTCTGTCCAACCAGCGTTTACTAAATTTTCATTTCAAGAGTTAGCCCTCTTTGTGTCTAAAGATAAATCAGTAGTTTGTTTTGAGAGAGCCCTCTCAGGTTAGGGAGGCTAATCCCTAGCTAAAAGTCTGGTCTAAAATAGTTACATAAGGTGTTACTGATTAGTAGCCATCAGTACTAGTTTTGTGATAACACTTCCAATTCCCCATTGAAGTTTCTTTACAAAGTTCACTTCATCTTATTCTGATATATATCTTGATTCCTTGTGTTCTTCCTTTTCTTTTCCTTTTGTAGATGCTTTAAATGTGATTCTCTGACTTCTGAGGGACCTCATTTCCTCATTTCAAAAGAAGTCAGGATCTCGTGAAGTTGAACAATAGTAAGAGTCTACAGTTCCTACTTATCTTCAATTTCAGACACTTTTGACTCGAATTTAGGAGTTAAAGATCTTAACATTTTATCTACTAAAGTGGCGTCCTTTTTTTCTTCACCCAGATTTTTCATGAGATTTATAATCTCATCTATTCATAGAAAGAAACTAGCAGTACTTTCATCATTATGCATTTTGAGAGTTTCATATTGAATTTTGAGAGTTTGGATTTTAGCACTTTTTACATTGGTATCGCCTTCGTAGCTTTGAATGATTTTTTCCCATATTTCTTTGTTGTGTTTAACTACATAACTTTGACAAATTTTTATTATGTTAGACTTCCCAATAATGTATTGACAGCTTTGGCATTAGTTTCATACGTCTTATTTTCTATTACATCTGTGGGAACTGCCGTTGTATATTGGTAACGTCCTTCCAAAATTTCCCAAACATCTTCTCCAAGGGACTAAAGATAGGATTTGGTTTTGGTCTTCCAATATATTAAATTATTTCCATTGAAGAGTGGTGGTCTAATAAATGTCGTTATGTCTTGATTTCTCATCTTAAGAGATCTTCCTTCAAGTGATCAAGCTTCTTTTGAAGGACTTTCTCTAATACAAATTGTTGGGAAAAATACTGAGAGGGGGGGTGAATCAGTATTTTTAAACTCACAATAATAATTTTCTTTTCTAAAATATATACGAACTTTACTGAACCCAACTTGCGTATGTACATGATTGTTGTGAAAGAAACTACTGTATGCTTAGTAAACTTGTAAAACAACAAATTCTTTATCTGTTAAACTTAAACCAGAATGTAAGAGATTTATCAATCATTTGATAAGCAATAAGTAGGTGCAGTAAGAACAAAATAAAGTATCACACATAAGCAACACACATGAACACCAGGATTTAAGGTGGAAACCCAATGTGGGAGAAAACCATCAATGTTGTCCTCTCAATCTTCAAACTTATTAATATCAAAAACTTCTTACATTCTTGTACTAGCACAGATTCATGCCAGTACATAGGCACCCACCTGCTAACAGCTACAACCTTCATTTGTTCTCCAACTTCTACTGGAAGGGATCTCTAACCCCCTGATCTTATTACCAGCTACTACTGGTAGGAAGCTTCAACTTCCTCATTGAAGTTTCCAACCCTCAGCAACATCTGTGGACCACGTTTCATAAATTTTCACACTAGATCCACCTGCCTTAATACATCACAACTTGTAGATCAACTGAAGAAAACACCAACTTAATTCAAACAGAACAATGATATCACTGTAACCAGAACACAAAAATGAACTAGAATACTGCATCAACACACAGAATCAACTGCAACTTGCATACAGATCTGAATATACTAAATACTTGTAATTTTGAATCAGACACAGAGTTGACCAAAGGTATTCTGAAATATTTGTTAGCTTACAGAACCCTCATATAATTAGTAGCATCAATAATATTTTTAGCCAATCAACATGTAACCAAATTCAACTTCATCATTCAATCAGTTCTACTTCAGACATTATCACTCAACCCATATCAACATGAGGACATCATTGATAGACAGTAGAGATATAGTAGAACTGATTAGGTTGATCAGTCATTTATGAATAAAAACCCTTCCTTTATGTAGGTTCCTTTGAAGAAATGAACTCGCGTGTACACGTGTGTTAGGCAGCGAACCCCCCCACAATATGTTTTTGGGGCTTAAAGCTCGAGTTTTGGTCAATGTAATGTAAATACTCTGCGAAGTATGGGCGCGGAGCACAAAAGTCTAGGATAAGTCATAGGGTTGTGTGCCCTAAGAATTGTAAAATAATGTAAAGTTGTGTCATCCTACCCATGGTGCACAGACCATGGGATTGTATAAATAGAGTGAGGCTCTAAGTGTAAAGTTAGTTTTTGGCAAGCACGTAATAGATAGATGTGAAGGCATGGTCAAAGCGTAGAGGGAAAAGTGAAGTGTATTAGGTAATAGTAGTAGGAAGAGGCTCTGTAGCTGAGCGCATAGAGGCCTAGTAGAGTCTGTAGCTGAGTGCGCAGGGCAAAGTTGGGTCTGTAAGTGGATTGTACTTGGATTTGAAAACTAATAAAGAGAAGTTCATTCGGTGCATCTATTCTTGAATTTGTATATTGATGTTATGTGTTACTTTACTCTATTATTTACTGTGTGTAATTGATAAATAAATGTATGATTGCTTATAAGCAGATTTAATCTAAGTAATCAGATAACAGAGACTAAATAAGGAAGACTTTGGTAAGTAACATGGGTCACATTGCGACTAGCTGTGCGAAGACAGTATCGCAGGGTGCGGGGTGCTCGCAGGTGTGCATAGCACAGTAAGTGTGAAGGTTGGACCGCGTACCAATCACCACATATCAAACATCCCCAAGGTTTGGAAACCTAGTTCCAGCACCCTCCCATACTACTTCGGGTGAGACCTCAGTCCACGCTCCGCGGAATGTTGCCGAAAGGGCCAGTAGTACGAGGATTTGCTTGGCTAAATCACTTCTCAACTTAGGTCAGGCCCCACTAAACCAACAAATGGTTCAGTTGCCGGGATCGGGATCTGCATGACGGATGTCTGATGTCATGCCACTGGAACCCAACAAAGAATGAAATTGAAGAGTGGTTGGATAAGAAGATTCACGAGTTCATGATACAGGAAAATAGAACTCCGTAGGTATCTAAGAAAAGGTGGCTGGATCACTATGTGTATACAAAATTCCACGAGATTTTATTTGCATCCTTTTCGTCTGAACTGTATGAGTGGATCACGAGGTTAGTCGACAGCCAAGGAAGGTATAGGCTCGACCAACCGATAGTGTGGACTCCGGAGCTAGTGTGCAGTTTACAAACCTCAGAGGATAAGATAGCACGAGCTGTGGACCACTAGTTCGACCGAATAATAGGAGGATTTATCACTGAGTTCGCGGTGGACACGACCGTCAGTTACAGCAAGTCAGAATGATGTTTTCGCAAGGGACTGCGAGGTAAGTACATTAAATCTTTGAATACCTGTATTAAGATGCTCTTATGTGAAAAGCGGGTTATACGAATAAATTAATGTTTAGGACTACGCAGAGTGGGAGAATCTATAGAAGCAGAAGTAGTGAAGAATTAGAAGACATTCCCTTAATTTCACCCTCACGGGAGAGCAAGGATGAGCTCACGAAAGTTTCTCTGAGAAGTGTGGTCAATTTGATAAGATAGTGGATTCCACAGTTACCACCCACACTACCACCCACATCACCCCCTTCACCTCCATCTCCACCCACTCCACCTCCACGGTTCAGTATCGCGAGTGCAATCAAAATACTGGTATTTAGAGGAGTAGGGAATGAGGATTCGGACCAATTCTGGTTCATGATAAGAGCAGTATGGGAAGCACAAGGTGTCACAGATGACAATATTAAGAAGGCTACATTAGTGAGTGCACTGTAGGATCACATATTGATGTGCTACATCAAGCACTCTAATGACCACCCAAACACAGGGATAGTAGAGATCCAGAATGTGTTGAACAGAGAATTTAGCAAGCCTAAATCAAATACGCAGTCAATCATCGGGTTTAAAGAGATCGCGATGCTTCCATGCGAGATCCACTGGGATCTGGACCAAAGACTAAAGAGTACGATCTGCGAGGTCAATATGACGCTAATGGATGCATAGCATTGTGCATGGTTTGTAGCATCTCTAACACCACACTTGAGGACAACGCTGTCATAGTAAAAACTTTCTACCCATGCTGAAGCATTGGAGATGGCAATGAGATTACATGAAACCCCAATACAAGACCCTGGGTTGGGAGTTCAACAAATCCATGTGCAACTATAGAATCTATGCCTGGAAATGAAATGTTTGAAGCAGGATAGGGCCCCGTGACCAGAGGCACATGAGCAAGTATGGTGCATAAAATGCAAAGGCCAGGGCCATGACAAGGATCACTATCGAGTGTTCGCGAACTACTTGGGAAGAGGGGGGCCAATGCCATTGAGACCAGAGGCACAGGTAGGCCGAGTGCGACACTCGCGTTATGGTGCACGATCTATCAGATAGGAGGAAAACACACGACGAATAATTGTCATTTGTTGCAGAAGTATAAACAGGCTCCCCAGCAGTTGTTTTATAATTTTTGCAGGTCAGTAGGCCACGACGAGTGCACTTGTCACATCTATGAGTTAATGATGGATCAGACCCATAGCCTATAGAATGCAGATGGAAACGTGAACCCTCGACCCAGCTGCAGGGATGGCACATGCTGGATTTCAGGGGGTAGGTCAAGGATGAGGAGGAATGGGACCAGGAAGGGGCCGTGGACAGTTAATTTGTTACAATTGCGGAGGACCAAGGCACTATGCCCACGATTGTACCAACCCGATGAGGATATCTTGTTCGTACTGTGTTCAGTTTGATCATGAAATAATAGATTGTCCTATGTTGATCACACAAATGCGTGAAAAAGGGGTACTTCAGCCTCCTCCAACTCAGAATATACAAATGATGAGGTCTAAACCGCGTGAAGAAGACTCGAATGTGAACATGATGCTCAAAAGCAGTGCAACCACGAGGGAGGATAAGGGGAAGTAGCCCGCGGAAGATACATGGGTTCACAAGGCTCCTACAAAGGAACTTGAGTTTGACTTAGAACACGCAAAGGAGACATTCATGGAAGTTAAAAAGAGCTTTGCAGAGGCCTCCACTTTAGGTAGTAAGGATCAACCAGAGCCAGGAATGGATCCTTCAATGCTTACTACCTTTCTAGGGACATGCATGAAACTGTTGCATGACAACAAGGCAGTTAAGGGAGTACAGGAGCTTATCACCAGGTGTGTAGGGTCAGGAGAACCACACGTAGTTTAGAAATTGAGAAAGCATGCATTACGCACTGGAAGGGAATTGAGATTGACTATGAAGATTGTCCTATCCCGCGTTGTTAGGGATAGACTAGGCCACCAATATGAATGGAGTCATCAACATAAAAAAGTGGAAGATTATATTCAAGAAAAAGTCACTATGCATAGTAGTCCCGCTAGACCCAGCCGAAGGAGTGCACTAAACTGAACCAATGCGCAATGATGAAAGCGATGATGATCTTGATTGTATTTACAAGATAACTACGCGAGCCTAGGATTGGGTGAATCCAATTGCAGATGGGAGGATCTCGTGGGAGCGCGAAAGCTCCTGCACTTCGGATTCAGATGAAGAAGTATAACGATGGCAGAATCGGTTGCACGAAGTAACAATGTTGAACTACAACATGATGGTTAGATCACTGCATTGCATGACAATAGAGGCAAGGGAACTGCCAACATATGATGCATTGATAGCAATGGATGAATTCTTGAGAAAATTTGAAAGCGCAATACTAGAACAAGCAACAGTTCGATGCATTGAAATGGGCACTGCGCACAACGCCCACACGATGGTGGGGTACACATCAAGGAAATTGTGAGGGCTGGCGTGGATGTAGAAGGATGTTGTGCCTATGATTTGGAAGCCCCCAGTTTTGAATGAGAGTCGGGCAGCCAGGATGCAGCAGCTTGCATGCCCACCTGTGTTGATAGGTACAGACATGTGCTGTGCAGTCCACTCAAGCACACCCCAAACAAAGGATCAAAAATTGTAGCAACAGGAAAGGCGATGCGCACCACAATCGTTCCACATAGAAGCATCCAAGAAGGTATGCGGAATCCTGAACAAGGTCCACCAAGCGAACCTAATCGATTGGGACCTGCATGTACCAGCAATCTGAGGGGCCTATAGGGCCATGTACAAAAACCTGAGCACGAAAATGATTCCAAAGCCAACGAGTAGAGTCGAGGCCATATTTTTGGAGGAAAGGAATCCTCACGCAATAGTTCCCACAATTGGGACAGTACGTGAGGACTAGGACGAAGGAATTATGCAGCCGCGCGAGGACGAACATATGCAGATTCAGAAAGCCATTCAGCGAGGGAACTTTAGGCTTCGTGAAATCGAATAATATCGGGTACGACTAAGGTAGAAAAGCATGCTATTAGATGTGGAAATCAAAAACTAGAAACCAAAATTGTGCAAGCATGTTGCATGAATAGAATGACAGGAAAATATATGGGCAGCCATACCACTTCATTATAAGATTGTCGCCAAGAATTTGTGGCTCTACTACCATGGTTGCGACCACACCTTACCAAACAAAGTAACCGGTGGAGCATACCATGGAAGGAGGAATGTGTAGCAATGATTATCGCAAGGGTAATTAAGGGGTACCCACAGACTGGGCTAGAAGGGGAATTGAAGCCTCGCATAGGTGGTGTGACCACCTGACTATCTATAGGAAGCATAGTCTCAATGCTCCAAGAAGTTGAAAGAGAGAGCAAGACTATAAAAGAGTCTGTATGGGAGATACACGATAAGGAGGTTGTGCGCAGGATCAGTATGTCATAGGGGTCGCATCCATGCATAGGGGGTTGTGATGCCACGTGGGTAGGCTGGGAAGTTACTGTTGGTGTCATTATTCATGACAAGAGGTTCAATTTAAGGAAAAAAAGAGTGGGCGGCGAGCAATTAAGAAACAAATTAAGAACTAGATTTCAAACAATCTGTCGCCAATCTTGCATTAATGAGCCGAATGAGGGGGGAACAGTTGAATTTGAATTCAAAAAGGCCTATAAATCATAGGTGGCTCTCCACCAAACAAACCTTTGCATTTTGAGAATTCAGTTATTGCGCTATCAATTGAGTATGGACCTAATGAATTTGGAGGCTTTGAGAGCAAGTTTAGTGTTTGAAACATTGCCAAAGGAAACACAGGATTTCCTGAATAGAATGATGTCAGCAACTAAGCAAGCCATGCAGAGCCCTACACCATTGGTGGGGGATGCACCAGAAATTCCTAAATCTCCCTGGACACCGAGGCCCAAAAAGGATCCATAGGCAGCAAGACCGGTTCGTATGTCTCCGTGAAATCCACACTTTGGTAAACTGTCTATGGAAGAGAAGGGAAAGAATGTTAATATTGAGACAAATGACGAGGAGGAAGATCTCCAAGAATTCATAGAAGAGATCAAGGCAGATGAAGAAATGGAGGAAGACATTCAGCCAGTGCGCGCTGTAGCAAAACTACCCAAGTATGTCTGTCCGCAGAAACGGAGAGTAAAACTACACAAAGATTTGGACGTCGTTAAGCGTGCACTCCAAACCCCGCTCCTCCCAGATGGAATTTTGTTTGAAGGATCAGTACTGGGTCACGTGCCCACGATGAAATTTGAAGACTAGGACCTCATGACAACGAAAAGTTCTCACATTTGGAGACTAGCCAACTCATTAAACAAAGAAAGGAGGGGTCAGTTATAACACTAAAGCTGCAGAAATGGCTACGTGGTGTGGAGGAGGCTAGGCTACTCCACCTACTATGGATTCCACACTTTCATTGGGCACCAATCACAATCTTTGTCATCAGGAAACTGCTTTTCCTAGTGCACGATGTGTACTTGTGGCTAGAGGAGCCTATTCTTATCATGGTGGAGCTTATTCACAAGATTTCTTGGCTTCCTTGTACGGGAAGGGACCCCGAGGAAATCGTTGGCAAAAGTGGAGATTTGGCACTCGCATAGGCCATGAAGAAGAAGTACAAGTTGGAAAAGAAGCAGAGGGGCTACGTAATTAATAGCATTCAAGACACAGGGGTGTGCGTAGCCACCCAGTTGCTAGCTGAGAAGGTGATGAAAAAATGTTGCGGCAATGAGGTACAAGAGATGGTTGTCATGCTGGCCGAACAATACGCAGAAGGGGTACAGTTCAACTAGGCAAGGTTCCTCTACGAAGAGTTTCTAATGAACTGCAAGGAGGCCCAGGAGAAAAGTAAGACCTTCCACTACGTGTGATTTCTCTTATCCATCTTGTTGATTGTAGGGGAATTGCCTGAAGACAATCAGCTTCTCCTCTTGAATAGGACTTGCTAGAGGTGGAAAAATACGTGTTGCTCTGGGTGACAAAGGACGTTGCGCAAATCCGCAAGACCAATATTTTCTGGATACTTATGGAGATAAGCATCCGAATGTGGATCAAAAAAAGGCCACGCCTATCCCCCACGGTATATGATAATTTGCGGAGCTTTGTAGACTTTAAGGCAGATATGCACAATGTGTATATCAAGGCACAGAAGGATCTAGAGCAGAACTGGACAAAACTCCATTTCATCACAATTGATGATGTTGTTTTCATTGTGCTTGACTCATGGCCACTCGAGTGGCGTGCCCCAGATCTGGCAGCACGCGATGAGACAGCGATACAAAAACAAAAGGCTGCCACCAAGCTGCTAGCACAACAAAATTGCAACGAGCAGTTGGCTGAGGAGTTAAGGGCTTCCCGCGAGGCAATGAAGGCCATCACAGAGTAGACCAAGGCCACCAAAAAAGCAGCAGCACCAAAAACCAGGGCCACCACGACGTGAGAGGAAAGAGGCTTAGACCTGACCACAGGACAGGGGACAAAAGACATGATGGCAGGCGCAAATCCAAGCACGACACCTACACAAATGAAACAACTGCACGGTATAGAACGAACAGGGCCATGGGAGAAGACCAAAGCTTCCAAACTAGATGGTGAACCTATTACGTTGACAGAGGGTGGCTTATATGACATCGATGACACAATTCACGAGGTCATGAAGGAAGTGCTCTAGGAAGCAATGATGAAGCAGCATAATGTGTTGGGGACCTTCAAGGCATAGCTGTAGCAACTTCAAGTGTGACCCCCATAGGAAGGAATGGTAGCCATCTACAGTGCCACAAGTACATCGGCAACAGAGCAGTTATTGTGGACTAAAATGACTAACACTGTCACATTGTCGGAAGGAGCACTAACCATGGATAGCACGAAGGACAAAGCCGCAGTGGGCTAGATCAAGGGACTTGGCCTAAACTTGTCCGCCCTTCCATAGGATATATTATACCAGCTGCAGGATGGAGCGACAGCAGAACTCCGCACTAGAGAAGGACGCGCAGTGTAAATGCTCAGTGAACAGCGCATCAACATCAAGTAGCTTAGCCTACAACGTGATGAAGTGTTGGTGTAGAATCAGCAGCTGGAGTAGATAGTAGAGGAAGCATGTCGCCATGCCCTAGAGCTAGAAATTACAACAGACCTACCAATAGGAGTGTGGATTCACAAATTGGCCAGTGGATTCTGCGAGGCAAAGCAGGAAGCAACGAGGATCCAACTAGATCTCAACCTTCAGATTGCTGAACTACAATTAAAGGCACATTCATCCATGCCCCTGAAAGTTTAGGAACAGCGCACTGATGCTATCCAAAAGGGGTTGGACGAAATAGGACAGGCAGTGCAGACTTGTACAATGATGTTGAAAGAATCCTTCGCGGTCCTCACTTCCCTACAAGAGGAACCTGCCATACAGTGCTTAGAAATAGAGGCGGAGGAGCTTCAAATGCAATATGATAGTGTGCATGGGATGGCATAGATAGTGGTCCTAACCTAGCAGCTCGTGAAGCTACAACAGGAAAAGGCATTGAAGGAATAAGTGGATGTCATATGCCAAAAAGAGGCAATACTTAAAGCATGCGTCCATCCTTGGATTGATGAGGTCTTCCTCATCACGGCCGACATCGAAGGAAAACTGGCACAGATGAAAGTGATGCATGCTTTAAGACAGGGATTTGACTCTAACATTGAGAATTCAGCTAAGTGAGTAAAGTAGATCTAGCAAACGGTAGAGTAGTGCACTACAGACCTTCATGCAGCCTAAACACAGTTGGAGGGGCTTAGTGCCAATATCGCTGCACAAGGATTTGACTTTGACAGTGAGCATTCAACCAAGTGAGTAGAACAGATCTAGCAAACTACAGAGCAGTGCGCTGCAGACCTTCCCACAGCCCAGACACAGTTGGAAGGGCTTCGTGCCAATATCACCGCACAGTGACTCGAGACGAGTCACAACGATTGTGTTGGGGGCCTGTTGGGCAACGGATCCCCCCATAGTATGTTTTTGGGGCTTAAAACCTGAGTTTTGGTCAATGTAATGTAAAGACTCTGTGAAGTATGGGCATGGAGCTCGAAAGTCTAGGATGAGTCAAGTTGTGTCAACCTACCCATGGTCCGTGCACTATGGGATTGTATAAATAGAGCGAGGCTCTAACTATAAAGTTAGTTTTTAGTAAGCAAGTAATATATAGATGTGAAGGCATGGTAAGATCATAGAGGGAAAAGTGAAGTGTATTGGGTCATAGTAGTAGGAAGAGGCCCTGTAGCTGAGTGTGCAGAGGCCTAGTAGATTCTGCAGCTGAGTGTGCGGACCCTTGCAGCTGAGTGTGCAGAGGCCTAGTAGATTCTGCAGCTGAGTGTGCGGACCCTTGCAGCTGAGTGCGCAGGGCAGAGTTGGGTCTGTAAGTGGATTGTACTTAGATTTGAAAACTAATAAAAAGAAGTTCATTTGGTGCATCTATTGTTGAATATGTATATTGATGTTATGCATTACTTTACTCTGTTATTTACTGCATGCAATTGATAATTACATGTATGATTGCTTATAAGTGAACTTAATCTAAGTAATCAACTAACGGAGGCTAAATAAGGAAGACTTGGGTAAGTAACATGGGTCGCGCTGTGACTAGAACTACATGAAGATAGTATCACAGGGTGCAGGGTGCCCACAGGTGCACGTAGCGCAGTAAGTGTGAAGGTTGGACCGCGTACCATTCACCACATATCAGACATCCCCAGGGTGCGGAAACCTTGTTCCAGCACCCTCCCATACTACTTCGAGTGAGACCTCAGTCCATGCTCCGCGGACTGTTGTTGAAAGGGCCAGTAGTACTAGAATTTGCTTGGCTAAATCACTTTTGAACCTGGGTCAGGCCCCACTAAGCCAACAACATGACTTCACCGAGACCAACCTACATACAGATCTTCAAATTTTACATAAACCCTTACTTTATATATGTGACTTTGAAGAAATGAACTTGCGTGTATACATGACTTCACCGAGACCAACCTTCGTATAGATCTGCAAATTTTGACCTAAAATTGTGCAGCTCTTTAGAAATTTAGAAAGACTCGGATCATAATATTCAAAGATAAAAACATGCATCAATACTTAGATCTAGTCAATCCATGAGTAGATCATACAATGGAAAGTCATTTCATATCTCATGATCCTGATCCATTATTATATTCATCGCTGCATAATTATTTCAGATCTATGTGTCAACTATGGCCCTTACAATGAAAATATACTTTAGATTGAAGTATTCATCAAAAATCATTTAACATTCACACTTAGCACTTTCATCTTCACCTCCTTATATAGTTAGAGCCTTAGCCAATACCATGGGTAAAAACTACACTAGTTTTGGTGGTAATCTTGGACGGGATCAATTAATCATTCCTGTGCTCAATATTGTGGGCTAATACCATGGCAAGGATCCTTGGTATTCTTAAAATTAATGCACCAACTTGTATACACGACTTTTCTTCATTGTACTTGCATGTATATGTGACTTGGCCTTGAAAAACCCACATATATATCTTCAAATATTCACCTTTATCAACATTATGATTCTAATCTCTAAACCTTTGTCGCATCATTATGTTATTATGTTCCATCACTCACCTATCAACTGACTTGTGGATTCATCTATTTACCATATACTTTTTTTGTTACAAGTGAATTGCCATCAAGGACAACACATGCATCATAATGCCAACACCCTTAGTTGTAACCTCTATGTGGCAGTGAATTCAATACATATACATATACATGACAATGATATTTTATCTTGGCATTAATCTTGATATTGATTGTGATATTTATACTTTTAGTACATGATGGTCTTGATATGACAATAATCCTTTGATGGAGATAACCTCGTAATAGTGTTGTGTGAATGATTTGGAGATGATATAATGACAGTTCTATGTTGGGCATAATTATTGTGCTTGTAACAATGATCTTGTAGGAAAAAATGATGTGTTTAGCACATAAATGACAATGATCTTGATATCACATAAAGTTTAGTAACCTTGTATGACTTGGACATTATGTATGACAATTGACGGTAGATATTGACAGTACCATTGTATAGTAGTGCCTATGATGAGAAACAAGGATCTAGCATAATAGTGGCAGCAGCAGTAAGTGTCTATAGTGGTAGTAGTAGTAGTGAGTAGAGATAGTGGTAGCAACAGTAATGAGTATAGATAGTGGTAGCAGTAGTAGTGAGTGTGCATAGTGGTAACAACAGCATCAGCGAATGTAGGCACTGGTAGCAGTGGAAATCAGTGGTGGTGAAGTGCAGTAGAAGAGGTTATAGCTTTATTCTAATTGGGTCATTATCCCTAGTACGGGATCCCAAACCCAATCAGGGAGCATCAACTTCCTTCTAGCTTGCTAGTAAAACCATCAGGGAGCCTTTTAATTCCTTCCATACTTAATGGGAAAATTTGTCTGTAACCATACATAACAATTTTTTTTTGGATGACGTATTCTATGTATTTTCATTGATGTGAATATTGATTTGGTTTATGCTCTAAATTTTTAAGGAATTAAACTAACCAATTGTGAAAAATTAAGGAAATATTGATTCACCCCCATCTTAATATTTCCAATAGTGCTATGGCACCAATCTTGGTACATTCATGTATATAATTTAAATATTATTGATGAGCCCTAGAATTGGGTAACTTATTGGGCTCATTTTGCCTAATTGTTCTACATCAATCCACCATTTTTCATAGTTTATGCATGTTTTTTTAGTATATTTATGTTAGTTGAATGAATGAGGATAGTCACTTGACCAAGAAGGCTAACACGTTGTTAATGCAAATTTTTGGACAAATTTTGGACCAAGGCCAAGCAATTATGAGCCAGATGACAGCCAAGCATGAAGGAACAAGGGTGAGGATTCATAGGAAGGGTGTCTCCTGCATTAAAAGGGCCTTCCTCGAAATCTCCACCCTCAGCTCTGAGTTTAGCAGGCCACCGAAAACGATTCCCAAGGGCAGCCGAGCAGTCTTATGTAAAGTGGTTGATCACTGGCAGTTTGAGCAGCTGAGCCCCTTGATTTCAGGAGGGTTGTTGGAGACCCTCGTAGTGCATAAATAGGAAGGCTTCCAGCCTTCATACTTTACTTTTTGAACTGTTGTATTTTGCACTATAGTGCTGTGATTTTCTCAGCTCATTTTGTAGTTGTTGTTGTATAACTTTCTTTATGACATGGTTATTTTTGAGTAATGGAAAGCAGATTTATTTGGCTTCAGTTTTGAGTTTTTCTTAAGAGCCTGTAGCTCTTGGGGTTGGTCCCAACCCAAGTGCCAAGGCTTCCTTTGTGTACTGTTATTTGTTTTTAGTATCTTTGCAAAATAATTTATGTTAAGTAGATTAGAATCTTGCTTGGTTACCTAGGTCATTTTTTATGATTAAAAGGGATTTTCATGTTTACATTGATTTGATAGGTTAATAACAGAGAAGATCTTTAGAAAAAGGCCATCAAGCACCTCTGATCTCATCTTTCCCTCAGTGGGACCATGAGCTGGGACCAAGGTGACCTTGCTGCCACCAAAAACACTGTCTTTGCTCCATCATGCAATTATTAGTGTTAGATTCTTATTTGTAGAAGTTGATACCAGTTGTGGTTACATGCTTAGGGTCATGATTGCTTAGTTGCATATTTATTTCACATGATTTCGTTGCAAATAAACTTTTGTTCATTTTCTTTGTTGTTATCTAGGTTAGATTAGGTTAAAGTAACTAGGTCCCTGATTTTCCGAGTCTTTGTTTGTTCAGTTTGAAAAATAACTTGCAGAGCACCTGTAATACTTCTCTATTTTCCCATACTCCATCAATCCCACCTGCTTCATCCTCTAACCCGGATCCTTGCCTTACGTTTTCCACATTCTCTTGCTTTGCCCTAATTTCCATATTTTTGTGCAACATTGCTCTACCCCTCCTTGAACAAATCCAACCATCCTCGCCACTCCTCAGCTCCATCCACCAAGTCCTGGACCTCCTCACACCCTTCTCTCACCTCCATACCCACTTCTTCACCTTTCTTCCATCAATCCTCCAAAATCCCCTTTCTGAACATCCTGTAGAAATTACAGAACATCATGTAGAAATTCTAGAACATCTTGTAGAACCCCTGCAGACTTCTTGTAGAAGCTCACGAAAGTGGTTTCTTGATATCCAAACTTTGTGAAACTCTCTGGAAGAGTGCTAGGGACCCCTTAGGCCCTCTTCTAACCTTCCCAACCTCTAGCAAGCATTTCCCTTTGCTAATCCACCTCTGCACAGTAAAAAAAAATAGTTAAAGCACATGCATGATAATTCTGACAACTTATTCAAAAATACAAAAAGATGTTTTCTTCAAATAGAAGTAGCTTAGACACATGTATTTTACCTTCCTAGAAGTCAATGGCATCTTTCTCAGTAACTTGCATCCTCTGTCTTGCATCAATAGGGCTAGCTGGTAAAATTAGGGTTTGCTAGGGTTTGCATTTCCTTTCAGCTTTTCAGTTTCTTTCTGCAAGTAGATTAGCTTCCTTTGAGTTAGCTTCCATCCATTAGTTAAAAAGCTTCTTCTTAGAGCTCATAGAAGCTGGCTTAAGCTCCTAGTGGACTTGTGCCAGCTAACCAAGTGACAGTCGCGGCAAGAGCTAGTACTTGTGCATACAGCACCGTTGCTTCCAAGTTTGTTACGAACTACAAGGTTGATAAAAGTAAAGAAGGGAGTCCCAGGAGTTGTAGCATTATTGTTGCAATACTGGATCCCACCATTCTTTTTGGTGCCATTTCTGGGGAAGCATCAAAGTATTTGTGATTGTTGCTTTTCTTCTATTTTCTACTACAACCTCCTGCTGATTAGTTTATTTGATTTCCATTCTACAATTTCATTTCCGCAAAAGTAGACTAGACATTTCCTGCTTTCCTAGATTAGCATTTCAATTCTGCGAGCGTAGATTAGCATTTCAATTCTACAAGCGTAGATTAGCATTTCAATTTTGCAAGTGTAGCCTAGCATTTCATTCCTGCAATTTCATTTCAGCAAAATAGATTAGTCCTTTCCTGCTTTCATTTCAATTCTGCATTTTCATTTCAACAAAATAGATTTTAGTTAGTTGTAATTCAATCTATTTCAGTTTTGTAGGTACAAGTAGAAAGAAAACAAAAACAACAACAAAAAAACAACAACAAAAAAAACAAAAAAAATACAAAAAAAAAAAACAAAAAAAAAAAAAAAAAA
>APFE030885061.1:20573-53541 GCA_000404065.3 Pinus taeda
TCACCTCTAACTTGATTGAAGACCTGCTCGCTCATCACAAGATCAAGCACAGAACTTCCACCCTGTATCATCCACAAGAAAATGGGCAGGTGGAAGTCACTAATAGAGCATTGGAAGAGATTTTGACTAAGGTGGTGAGCAGCAGTAGAAAGGATTGGGCATATCGCCTAGTTGAGGCCACTTGGGCCTACAACACCACTTGGAAAACTACAACAGGTTTCACACCTTATGAGCTGGTCTACGGGAAGAAAGCTTTGATGTCCACAAAGTTCGAGTACAACACATTGAGGGTGGCAGCTCAGCTGGACTTAGATCTCAGCCATGCTCAATGTGAAAAATTACTGCAGCTGAATGGATTAGATGAATAGAGAATGGAGGCCCTCCTCCACTCAGAAGTAGTTCAACTCCAGAGGAAGATATGGCATGACTGGCACCTTAACGAAAAGCAATTCCATCCAGGAGATTGGGCGCTGCTGTATGACTCAAGATACAAGGATTTCATAAGGAAGCTAAGGACAAGATGGTTAGGACCATATATAGTGGAGAAATGCAATGACAATGGTTCAGTCCTTATCAGGACCATTGATGAAGAAGCCATCCCCATGCTTGTCAATGGGCATCGATCGAAAATCTACAGGAAACCCTTTCAAGGCAGGAGTTCATTGAAACTTTGGACAAATCAGTACTGGTAGTGGAGTAGGGCCTTGCCTCTATTCCACCCATGCCTTGAAAAAAAAAAACAGGAATAAAAATATCCTTGGGTGAAAACCTCTCTGAGGTGCCCAGGGCAGACAGTAAGGTTGAAAACCTCATGGAGGCACACCAACTGTCTCTAGAAAAAATAAGAAAATAGAATAAAAAGATCCTTGGGTGAAAACCTCTTCGAGGTGCCCAGGGCAGATAGTGAGGGTAAAAACCTCATGGAGGTGCCCCAGCTGTCTCTCAAAAAAAAAAAAAAAAAGAAGAAGAAAGAAAAAAGAAAAAGAAAACAGGCCTAATCTCTGTGAAATAATTGCAGGTTGCAGGGAACACATTGTAGGTAAGGAGGGTCACGCAAAATGAGGACAGGGGTCCGTACCAGGCTATAGGACATCCCTACAGACACTCCTTCCATGGCCACTTGCCTTTCCTAGGATTTTATCACATTCAGGTCGAGATTCCACCTTCTACAAGAAGTTCTGGGCTTTCTACAAGAAGTTCTGTATTTCTACAGGAAACATCCTATAGAACCTTCAGGAGAGCCAAATTCGATTTTGGAAGGGAATCTGAAGCTTGGAATCTGTTGGATAGGCCTGCAGCCACCCCTCTATTCCACCCATCACCATATGGCACCCTGTTCCATCTCTTTACACCTCCATCACCCACTTGGTTGTGTGTTCCTGCACAGTCATACAAGAAACCCTGTTTTCCTCAGATTGACAACAAAAATTTTCAAGTGACAAGTCAAGCAGCAAAGTCTCGCACACCCTACCTGTCCAAACTCCATCTAAACTCTTCATCAGTGAATATAGCCCTGCTCGTTTAGCTTGCATCCTAGGAGAAGCAGCTACAGGACATCCTACAGGAATCCTATAGCGGTTGATACCTCTGGAAGACATACTCTAGAGGCAGGGGCAACCGAAACCAACAAAGGGAACATGTAAAAAGGCTCCTCTTGGACGTGAAAACATCCTCGACAGCTAAAACCAAACAGAACATGTGCATGCAGCGTTTCCAACCAAAGGATCGGGTTCCAAAGTTGTGCATACAGCTTCAACAAATGAAAGAATGGGCTCTAAAACCCGTGCACGAGGCAGCAATAAGCGAAGTAGTGGTTCCAAGACTCGAAGTCTGCATAACGCGTCCACGAACATGCAGGTAAGTGTCTAACCTCATTCGTCAATTGCATAAACTATATTTCAAAAACTGCATGTCTGTGAAAATGGTTCGGATTGAACGAAATTGGTGGCGAATCAATTGGCCACCCTCAGCCAATTACACAGCTTCTTGGGATTCGAAAAAGCTCAGTTGCATTCAAAATTGCCGACAAGACGTGCAGCCAACACGTGTGGAGTGTCCAGTCGGGGAAAATCGGCAGGACTGGCAGTGGTGGCGGCGGTTAATGGTAGAGGGGAGGTAATGGTGGCCAGGGACACGCAAAGAAATGATGGCTATGACGTTGGATAACGGTTCGGTCCGGCCACCTCACCCCCTCGCCACAAATTGTGATGTAGTTCAAAAATGCTCAGCTGAAGACTTGCACCACCCGCTGTTCATTTGCACTTGCAACGTCCTCGGCCGAAGTACGCGTCCTCTGCTTCCATAATCTGTTAACCCATCATCCTCCACCAAGCTTTTCGGCTTGTTTCAAATTTCTCTCGTGTACCAAGCTCGTTCAGAGGCACAGTGACATCCAACAGAAGCCGGCAGGAGTTCTACAAGAAGTACGGCATAGCCTTCCGGAGCAGAGAAGCCTGGACTTTTCTTCGTCAAATTTGGAGTTCTGAGAGAGGTAGGCTTGAAAACACTCTTCCATGCATGGTATGTTTCGAAAAAGTGGTGAATTGAACTGTCTTGAATTGGAGGGTTAGAGACAAGTCTACCTATGAGTCGAAAATAGCAGTTTGCCTGTGTGTTGCACGGAATTTCTCAGTCGATTCTGCATCAAATTTCTCCTCCACAGTTCCTGTTAAAAAAAAATCATGTAGAAAAGATAAAGCACTGTGAGGGATAACCTGTGTATGAAGAATTTGAATTTACATGGTTTTATGTATGCTGGGGATGAAAATTGAGCTCTGTGCCCTATCTATGGAAACCTAATTCTTCCTGTTATACACGGGCAGCCGAGTTTTGGGCAGCAAAAGCATTAGAACTAGGGAATTGGTGAAAATTAAAATTTAAACACCCGAGAGATCCTTTCTTGAAGTTCAAAGGAGGAAACCATAGAACAACAGTCCCTTTCTGCTCAGAGCATAAAACAGAGCACTCTCACCATGCCAGGGGGGTTTATCAGGAAGGAACCCTCGAATTCCAGTAAATTGCATGAACATCCTAAGGTGGTGAACCTCTTCACTCGTGCCAGTTGGATGACCTTTTGTGAAAAAATTCAAGGTCATGACGATGAGATAACGTAGGAATTCTTAATGTCCCTGCAACCTAAATCAAAGACACAGGCCACGGTGAACTTCAGAGGGTTGACCCTAAAGCTTACTCCTGAACTCATTAGTCGAGTTACTGGTCTGCATGCAATTTGGAATTTGACAAGTCCACACTCAAAACATGACAACAACCAACAAATAAAAGAAATTGACTTGGATAGAAAGTAATAGCTTCACCTTCATTCTTAAGCTGCTTCTGTTTATTTGAATTTGACTCATGACATTCTTTATCTGACAAGGAATCAAAATCATCACTAGTATTAAATTCATTCAACACGGACTTTGGATATCCCACTAACATCTGTGTTTTTGTTTCCTGCCTAAAAACCATGGAGCTTCCTATTGGTAGTAGAATAAGATGTGTGCCTACTGCTCAAGAACACATTCCTTATTAACCATTGTTACCTAACAAAAACCAAAGAGACAACACAATATCAGCGTACACAAAATCCCCTACCAAAATATAATCATAACTTAGCAAAGAAGTCTAAAAGATGTCCTTAATTAATAAACTTTGTATTTGGAAATATTGTTTCTTTAGATTTAAAAAAGATTATGTTGCACGACGCTTCTGTCTAATTATCCAGGCAATTATATCATGGAATATGTCAGACAATAGCAATCTACAGTACCTAAAGTAAAAAGACAAATTTGCTCAAGAAAATAGATTTAAAAAAGATATTTGAAAACTATAAGTTTGTCATCAAAGCTTTACTTAATTTAACAACAAACTAGTTGGAGTTTGAAAATCAAAATCATTCATAAGAAATGAATAGAACAATGGCCAAATTCATTATTCATACAAATAAATCTAGAGTCACTATTTCCATTGTAGATAACTAAAATTTGGGCAGTGGTCTAACAATTAGAGCTTATTTTCTAGGAAGACTCGTCAATACCATCATTTTTTTCCACGGTATATTGTGTCTCTAGATCCAGATTAGATAGCTTGCCATTCTCAAGTTCTACCTTTCAAGTACTTATTTTTGGCTCACCCTTTAAAACACAATTCTACCACTCCATTTTATTTTGTTTTGTCAAGAGAATTGGCAGGACCTTATTATCCTTTGTTTTACATAATCAATAACCATCCATCAATGATATAAACAATAACGGATACACAACAAATGCCAAAGATTTTCTTGTTGTATACCTATGTTATAGGACTCATCTGACCTTACTGGTGCAAAGAGCTCACCCTAAAAGAATAACATCCACGTGGAATTTAGAATTTTTTTTAAATCAAGCTCCAAGTAAACCAATCAAAATATGAATATCCTTTTAATCAGTAAAATCTCTAACTTAAAATAAAAGTGGCCTAGAATTGAATGTTATATCAACCATGTCAAGTAACTAACATTGGGTGAGAAATACAATCCATGCATATTGGATTAGTGACATAATCGATCTGGTAAAGCTCAAAAATAGATGACTTAGAGCTAAGAAATGCAAATAAATGACTTAGAACTAAGACACTAGGTTGGCCTTTCAACCCTATCGTTAAATAACTCTTCTTTATGTCACTTACCATTAAACTTTTCTTGATACCAGGTGGAAGTGGTATTGTAACATTAACCTCTGATAATCTATTTCCATGACTACTTCTCAAGATCCGCTCCATTACCAGCATTTGGGGCTAGATAAGATACATGTAAAAACCATCGGCATGAAAATCAAATCTAAATCCTTGTAAAAAAATGGGAGGAAAAAAAATATCCACAAATTGAAATAGACTGTAGGATACCTCATTCCTGCAACATGATTATCTTTTCATGAACAATAAAAAAATAAATCAGGAGAAATGTAGTTTTTGCCACATTTTGACAATGAAATATTTTGCATATTCTATGAACAATTGATGAAAAAAGTCAGCTAAAGCTTGTCAGCATCAGGATTATAGTAAAACATAAAGGAACCGCTCCAACACAAATATAATCCTAAATATAAGTATCTATACATATAAGTATTTATTGAGGACATTGTATTTTGTGAAAATATGGAAGTCAAATCTTTGAAATAACACAATTTATGGTACCACTTCCTTATGAAGTCCATTCATTCGAGTATTTACGAAGTCCATCCAAGAATTTATTCAAAGTTCAAAGTTCAAACAATTAACATGTAGCCTTAAAAAAATCTTATTTGAAAAGGAGATAACCCAAAGATGTAGAGTATATATCTCACATTTATATATCCTAATTTCCAGATATTGAAATGACACTTTTTAGCATACTATTGTGAATTCAGCCCAAAATGCTAGAAAAAATATTGATGGTTATTTTGCTAATATAGAAGTTTTATACATGCATTTATTTAAACAATTAGCTTGAAATCTCAAAGATATCTAAGGATGCACACAATACGTTGCATCTTTAGCACTAGTGTGTGAACTTGAGACAACTAAGTCCAACATTAATAGTTTGCCTACAATATGCACTAGCAGAATAGGTGAACAATAGTATTATAGGTATGTGTTATGAATATATGTATTGCAGACCAATAAGAGTATGGTTGGAACATTCATGTCCAACCCTTCCAATTTTGCCTATAATTTTCACTAGTCTAATAGGTGAACAATAGAAATGTAGGTGTGCATTTTGTATCACTTACCTAAATCCAACACCTTCAACATAGAAATTTCAAAGAATATGTCCAGAACTGGTAGGTAATTTGCAAAATGAAAGAGTTGGCTTGATTGTTTCTGGAGAAGTCTAGATTCTTACATTGTTCAATGTAAATTCATGGCACTTTTCTAAGCTTAGATGGAACAAAAAGGAACCAAGCTAGAAGGTTATTTAAAATCCTTACTTAGCTGGGGTAAAATGTTAGCCCTTTTTTGTCAAAAAGCATAAATGTAAAAACTTTAAGAAATTCAGTGAAGAGACTGTAGAAATGTTCTTATCAAACCACTAACATAAACAAAGCTAAGAAATATTGCTTTGTAGAAGATATATTCATGGTCAAATTAACAAGAAAGTGACCTTTTAGCATAGTTAATGCACTAGTGCTCATGTCGTAGTGTCCCAGGGCATGCTAGGGACTATAGGGAGTGCTCATGTACATCTAAAGAAGAGGTGGAGAGACATCAAACCGTATTCAGGACTACAAGCGATGAGGGACAAATACTTGAGGTGCCCAACCTCTTGGATTATAACTTGCTACGGAAGCCCCAAAGAGAGAGTAGCAGGGCTGGCGGATGTGGGTAGAGACGAATGTGGATGAAGCAATAGAGAGTGCTACAGTGCAGGAGTCCCAGGGTAGCAAAAAGCTAGCAAGATGGAATAGTGTGAGCCCTAGTTTAGTCACAAAGGATCCCTAACTACAGTCATGAAGGGATACCTAGACGTAATCTTGAAGGAGCTCTAGCCACAGTAAAAAATGAAGCCCTAGCTGTAGTAAAAGGTAGCCCTAACCGCAATCAAAAGGAGGCTTAGCCACAACAAGGGAGAGGCCTAAGACATAGTCTAGAGAGAGGCCTAAGACACAGTCTAGAGAGAGGCCTAAGATGTAGTCACGAGAGGCATAAAGACACAGTCAAGAGAGGCTAGATACGTAGCAAAAGGAAGGCTTTTATCCACAGCAAAGGAGGCCTTAATCTGTAGCAAGCAGGAGGCCCTTATCAACCATCAAGAAGAAGCATATAGCCACAGTCAAGGAAGGTCTAAAGCAACACTCAGAGAGTCCTTAGACGCAGTCAAAGGGAGGCCCTAGCCACTGCAAGAAGGATCCATAAGACAGTAAGAAAGAAGCCCTAGAAGGAACGTGGAAGTCTTATCTTTTGTTGTAGGTACAACATGTGAAAGAGAGGTTGTTTTGAGTGTTGTTCTTGGTTTCTCTTGTAGGGAGAAGGGCCAAAGTTTGAAGTTTAAGATCACATCAAGAAGAGGCATTCAACATGGGTTAAATAGGGTTGCTTTGTAGCTATTCCAAGAAGACTGAAGGGTTGAAAATAGGTCGAGTAGCTTGCTTGAAGCTTCAATTAAAGGATGAATTAGCTTAATAAAGTTCATGATGGCCTTTTACAATCATATACTTATGAGTGAACCCAACTCTTATTATTGGGGCTTATCGTAGTGTCCTGACAGGTGGGATATAGAGGACAAATACGATCTCTCTTTCTCCATTGCATTCCTCCCACCTTGAAAATCAAAAGGGGACATAATGAATTTCATATACACATACTTAATAGATATATATTCCAAATCTCTTTCCATCTACTAGTTGCACCTGCTTGAGCTAGGCTCAAGCAATTAGTCAATCAAGAGCATGCATATCCCTGCTTATTCTCCACACGCCTCTGGGTGGATCTCTTTATCCCTGTAGTGCCAGTAAAAGGGTTTGGGTATGGTAAGGGCTGCTAGCTAGTATTTTGAACCTTTGTATTTACATCTATTTTTTCCTGGCCTTACCCTACTCTCATCCCTATGTATTCTCAAATTAAACCAACTACACAATCAGAAACTTTGTTCTTGTGTGGTATCTCAAAATGCTTTTTAAACATAAAATTACAACATATTGTCACAAGGAGACTAATCATGGTTTAACAAATCAAACTTGACATCTTACATTAACAATTTCCTTTACGTGATGTGAGTCTTCTGCCCAAACCTTGGAACCATGCCTAAAGGGGTGTACTACATGACCGGGGGTTTGCACTGCCAGTAAACTTAATTATAACTAATTATGAGAACAAGATAGCATTGTTTATATACCAGATTTCTTAAATTAAAGATTAGCTTCGTGTATGAATTACAGTGCAATGATAGAAACTAAGATAGTTTCCAACAAAAAGTAGCAAAAGTCATAGGAGACACTTATTTCACTTCTTTGGTGCTGGTCTTTGAAGGCCTCCACCACCACCATCACTTCCACATTCATCCTCGTGCACCTCAAGAGTTGCAGGTACCACTCTGCCCTTGTTTCTTGAAATCTCTCTGATAGGAGTCTCTACAGCCTTCTCAGAACAAGGAATCATAAGTGGATTGGTTCTACGAGGCATCAAATCCTCACCACTTTCAAAAACTTCCATCATCAACTTCCAGTCTTTAAAATCAAACCGAAAAACAAGTTCGTTGTAAGAAGATTCTCCAGATGCCATTTCTGTAGATCTGGGAGCATTTTTGTGGACAACAAAATGTTTTCCATTTTCATTGAGATTTATTTCAACTCTACCATCCTTTTCTAGAAATTATAACGCAAAGATGTTTTCTACTATCTGGGACAATGATATTCTATTTAGAACCAAATTCTCTAATCTAGCGTGCTTCTATTTTCGCAAAATGTTAAATATAACACATATTTCATTAAATTTGTAACTAAATAGTGGATCTAGAATTACAAAATAACAAAAAAATTAAATTATAGTGATGTCCTTGTAATAATGTCTTTCTAATTTTAATGAAATATCTGTTATATGCTTCCCATATTCTTGTCTGTTTCTGATTTTTCATTTTTCGGGGACTCTTTCACTGCTTCAGGTCGAGTGCTTTTTGTCATCTTAGTCTGTTTTCTCTGTACTATAGCTTTCATTTGCTTGGGTTCATTATCCATTGGTCCAAGAATAGTGCAAATTCCTGCCACATGCTGGAAAACAGAAGCAACTAAAAGCCCAATATTTCTCCATGATATTTGGGTTTGATCGTCATTTCCTTCCAAAGACCTGCTTCCATATGCCTGGGCACTATAGTTTCTTAGAATATCACTACTAATAAAATCAACTGGAGTATCACCATCATTTTTTTGTGATCTATTAACAGTAGTGAGGAGTGTGGATGTGAGATCAAAGAGTGTATCAACATCTGTAACTTGCTCACGAGGTCTCTAAACAAAATTGTGCAAGCTTTCCACTTTGCTAATTATAGCCTCAAATTTGCTAGATTCTGCTTTTAAAATATTTTCTCTCTCCTCAGCAATCAAAACCTTGAGGGGATGATAATGGTACCTTAATATACAGTGTTGTGCCATACTCTAATTGTTACCACTGCATGCAGTAGCATCTTCTTTCTCTCTCAAGGGCTTATTATGGCCTTGTTGTGATCCTTTTACCCCATAAGAGGAATCTTCCAGTATCTGACTCAATGTTTCTTCCTCTTTAACTCTAGCTTGGGTACCAAGCCTTCTATCCATCCTTTCTATCACCTACTTTTGGAGTTGATATAAATGAAAATATTCAACCAAAGCTAGAAGGAAGGGCTTGAAATTGAGATTTATGATTGAAGAACTGTCATGAAATGGAAAGAGAGCAAGAAAAGATTTTCGTGTTGCATTGAAATGAGGGAGGGCAGGGAGTTGTGATTTCCCCTACCCTGAGAAGTCTGCTTTGTAATAGAAGAGGGATGAAGGCCCACTACAGTGGATATAAAGTCCCAAGACATATGCATTGTCAAATGGAATGTGTAGGTGCAGTGTGCGAATTAAGCGTGAGGATTGGGAGAAGTGATACATGTGGGAGAGTGGCCATATTATTGAATAATTGTTTACATTGAGGAAGGACACCATTTGAATATGGTAAGAATGTCAATTCTAATGTGGAGAGTTTCCAACACCACTTTCTCATCTACATGAGGGAGTTAACAATTTTTATGTCTTTGTCTCAGTCCCATGGTGAATATATTAGTGTGAGGATCCACTGTTTCATGATCCATATGTTGGATGCTTTGCTGAACTTGAGCTTTATAAGGAAATCTCTTTAGATATCCAGAACATCTCAGTAATTTATTTGAATAATTATTGTCTTGCAACAATGTTTATTGATGATAAATTTCTTGGTAATGTACACATGCATAGAAGAGTGTGACTGATGGCATGGATACTCGGCCTTTCGGGTTGAAATGGCCACCTCTAAAGATAATATTTGGAATATCCTTTGAGCCTTTCTTTGAGGTGGCATCCAAGAAGTTGGAGTGAAGACATCAAGGAACTCTATATTTTGACATATTCCAGTAGAATCGCCAAACATGCATGAGAAACTAAAACCAGGGGTTATATAAGTAATAGCCCCAGCGTATGGGAAATCCAAACTTTTAGAGGAATATTTCCGCATTTAATAATTGTATGAGGATGAATATTTCTATTACACTATGTGTTGTTATTGATATTTTTGGACATTTTGGGTGAACACTTGGCCCATCTCCAAGAACATCCAATAATGTTCGAGTCCAAGACAGATTTAAAGAGATCATTTATCAAATTAGTTGTCCAGCTATGAAATACAATCAAGTTTTGGAAGAGATACATCGTAGTACTATCAAAGCAAATTGTGGACCATGTTAGAAAATGGATCAAAAAGGTTTTCAGAATGTTTGCTAAAATTTGATATTTAGCATTGTCTTAGCATTTTCTTATCAACTTTCATGGAGGCAAAAAGTGACAGGAGAAACTTGCACAATAATGGTGGCCACTAGAATGAGAAACACAATGAATTAGGAAAATCGAATATGTTTCTATGATGACACATGGGAAGATACTTATTACTCTCAACGTGGTTGTACAAGAAAAATGGTTTTTGCCTTTGAGTATAGTTGATGTATCGTAATGTAGTGGTAGTTTCCCTACTGCAATAAAACAAATATATATCCATCTCAAGGTGGAAGAATAATACCAATATATATTCGAATGATATGGGCTATGTGTTGTGCTCAATAGCTAGGAAAGTCTCTATTGGTCATAGTGTGATGAAGCGATGGGTTCGGGTTTTTGTGCTCATGTTGTCAAAGTATATTGATACAAATGATGAAAAAACATATGTCCAATTCCCTGGAACACATCTTATTTCATTACTTGTCCAGGATAAATCCACGGCGATAGTTGAGAAATGTAATCAAAAGAAAATAAATATGTAGTTTATTTAAACAAATGTGGCATGAGCGAAAAACATATGCAGCAAATTTCAAAATGGGAAAGTCAAAGTTCTGTATAAAAGTTTTAAATTAAAAAAAATTCAAACAGTTGCCAAGAAGTTTAACGGATGCAACTCCCCAGCACTCATCCAATGGCCATTCGAGGAGGATTGAATCCATCCATCAATATGAAGAGATCTATAAAAGCAAATAGGGACTTTGAAGAAAGGATCCCTGATTTTTCATACCCAAATGTTGCCAATTATTGAGCAAGGGCCTGACGAGTTAGCGAGGGTTTCCCTTTTGTTTTTGTTTCAATCTATTTTCAAGCTTAGATTTTCACTAATATGATGTCATTGGTGGACCTTAATATACAGCGCTACACATTACTCTGATTGTTACCACTGCATGCGGTAGCATCTTCATTCTCTCTGGGGGCTAACTATGGCCTTATTGTGATCCTTTTACCCCACGAGAGGAATCTTGCAGTGTCTGACTCAATGTTTCTTTCTCTTTAACTCTATCTCAGGTACCAATATTTCTTCCCATCCCTTCTATCACCTTCTTTTGGAGTTGACAGCAATGCAGAAATTCAACGAAAGCTAGAAGGAAGGGCTTGAAATCTATGTTACTAGAAACTAGAAAGGGGAAACGACAATGAGAAAAGAAACGGAGTTTGGAGATTTCACATTCAATAAACGAGGAGAGAGAAAAACAAGACAAATATGAAACATACAACCAAGCATTTGTTTCACATTCAAGAAATGAGGAGAGAGAAAAAACAAGAAAATTATGAAACTTAAAACCAAGCATTCATCATTGACATTCTTGAATACTATGGTTCATAGGTAGTTTACCATAGGCTTTATCTGCTCACATTGGCCATTCCTTAATACTTACAGTGATCAACAAAGCTTCCATTTCTCACATAAGCCATTCTTGAATACCCATGTTTGATCCTCTAGGCTGGCAAATACAATAGTGAAGAAATACTTGCACCGAATTCAAGTTTGATTTAGCCCTTGCATTTTCCGGATGAGTACATGATCCCACATACATTGTATATATTCTTGGATGTGACACGAGTGGACCTCAAATTTGGGATCTATTGCATCATTTTCCACATAGTTATTGGGTTATTGTTTTCATGGTTGGGTAACAAGATGGTGGAGATTGAGTTGATCTCCATTGGATATAGAGCCAATAATAGAGGCTTGTCTTGAACTAGATGAAGTTGATCTCCATTGGATATAGAGCCAAAAATAGAGGGTTGTCTCAAACTATTTCCATTTTCAGAACCATAAATACTACAACACGTATTTGAAGACAAAATCTAAAGAGAAAACTTTCAAAAATTTATCTTTAATCCATTATAATAGAAAACTAATCTTTATAATAATAAAAATAATATATTTTAAAAGTATAGTTGAACTAGATATTAAATTGCTAGTTTGTGAGAAAAAAAAATTAACTAAATTATTTAACTACTAATTTATAAAAGTATATATAAAATATCTATACACATTACTAATTTATAAAAGAGATATGATCCCTTTAGGATGTTGGTATATCCAAAATTAAGATGGATCTAGGCTAGTATATATTATTTACCATAATTATAGTTAAAGTTTATAATGGCTATCTCATATTTGTATTTGCATTGATTAAATGATTATTATATGTAGCCATGTTTTATATTAATTATTTTAATGCTTCATATATATGGTTTTTTGTAGTAAATTTATTTTCATGTTAATTTTTAATAGTTAAATTTAGATATTCTTTCTTGATATTAGTTATTTTTTTATTAATTTTCATTTCATAAAACTTGTTATCTAAGTCAATGTTTCCAATTAACAAGTGTGGTTGATCAATATAAATAAGTGAAATAAATTATTAAATTGTGTTTTTTTTAATTTCTACTTAGTTAAATATTATATATAAATATCACTTGTGGTTATAACATACCAAACCATTCATTTTTAGTTGTTAAGTATGATTATGTTAAAATAACTTTAAAAAAATGTTATCACCCATGGTTAGAACTTACCAAACCATTCTTTTTTAGTCCCTAGATTTGTTTATGTTAAAATAACTTTTGAAAAAATGTTATGGCCAATAGTTTTGTTATATTCCATGGTTTTGTACTTTATATTCATTTAATTTGCTAGTTTTTGCACATGGTTTTGTTAGATTCCATGGTTTTTATTAGTTTTTTCTCATCAATTTTCTTTCATAAATTAAAACAAGCCAGAGAGACCTTGAAGTCTTGAAAAGAAATGTCATAGTCTAGGTATTTTATTCTAGGCCCCTATTAATATATTTTTAGTTGTTATATTTGTGTGCCAAGAGACCCTTTCCACCTGGGGAATATGTTATAATATTTGGCATTTTAACTCAGTCAAAATAAAAAAATTAAAATCAAATTAAAAAATTAAAAAACATAAAATTCTCTAGTGCATAGTTTTTACTTGCCCATGGTTTTTGTACATGGTATTTTTCTGCAATGTAGCCTATTCAAAGGCTAATAATTAAAGCAACCTAGATCCATTTTAACTGTGGATCAAGCATTGAGAGGATCAAATCTCTTCACTTAGAGAGGTTTGTAGAGAGAGAGAGAGAGAGAGAGAGAGAGAGAGAGAGAGATTTGATCTCTCTTGATGCTTGAGAGAGATAGATCCAATTTGATCTCTCTTAATGCTCGAGAGAGAGAGAGATCTACGATAGTTATTTATAAATGAAGAGGAGTATTTTCTTGTAGTAGTACTATTTGTTTTGTATTTTTATTTTTGAGACTTGTTTATTTTTATAAATTTACAATTATATCTATCACTATTTTTATGTAATTATGAAACTTTCCATATTTACATGGTTGAAATTATGTTTGTATTATAGACATATTAATCAATAGCTTGTTGCTCTTAAGCTTTATTATTGCAAATTACCTAACAAAATCTCTCTTATCACCGATGAAAAAAGTATTTATGGGATAAAACTATTAATGGGATGGATAATAGATAATTATTATTTTTTCTATATTAAATTAATGTCTTTGGTTGATAATATTTAATATTATAGATAGTCTAATAGTTGATAAAAATTTCTATAGGATGGTTTTATCAAAATCCTTTTTCAATCATTTGAGAGGTTATAAACCAAACCAATGGAAAAAAAAAATATTGTGTCCCAATGTTTATATAAAATAATTAATTAACTAGAAAAATTAACTAAATTATTTAACTAATAACTTTATATATATATATATATATATATATATATTATATATATATATATATATATATTATTATATATAATATATATATATATATATAATATATATATATATATATATATAAACCTTATACATTTAAATTTATAATTTATATAAAAATACACATTTTAAATATTAGATACAATCACTAAATCCACTTTTAAATAAAAGCAACACAAAAATAACAACAATAAAAAAAATTGTAAAAACTTAGCCATACACTCCTACACATAAATGGCTACAATTAAAAAAATAACATAACTTTAACTAATAAATTCCCTAAATAGTCAACATTGCTCAAGATATATTAAGCACTATTGCAAGGTGTTGTCACTGGGGAAAACACCCAACCTATTTGCAAAAAACCTGTTCCGTTAGAACCTAAGCTATATATGGTTGACTTCTAACCAGAGACTATGAAAATGCCTTCAAAAACTATCCAAAAAACAAATGCTTTTTATGATTCATGTCAAGGTCCAATCAAGAAGAGATCCACATTGCAAATGAACTAGATTAACATTTTCCATAAAACAGTCTCAAGAAACGAACTGTTTTTGGAAAACCCAGTTTCCTACATTAAAAAACAAAAACTACCCTATAAAACACCGTTTTCGTATCGTTCCAATTTTTATAGGGTTTTGTTGGAAACGAAGAATTTCGTTCCTGGTAACAAAGCTTGGAATTGAGATTTATTAAAAACTGCTGTGAAATGGAAAGAGAGCAAGAAAATATTTTTGTGTTGCATTGAAATGAGGGAGGGCAGGGAGTTAGCCTGAGAAGTCTACGTTGTTGTTTTTTCCGCTGTTTTCGTGGTGTGGTATACTACCAAACTACTATTTTTGTAATTTCTGGTGTGGTATATTACCAAACCACTATAAGAGTTCAATGTATATTTAATATAAATTTCATTGCCAATATAGTAATTGTGGGGCTAGTTCATTTGAAGCTAAATTCTTAAAAAACAAAACCCAAATAACCTAATTTCAGGTGAAAAAGTTGGTAGATTGTTTGAAGCAATTGAAATCGATGAAGGAATTAAAGGAGAGAAAGGGTACCTATGCAAGTATTTTCTTGGGCTCCCAGCTAAAATAGATCCATGTTTTGTGAGAAAGCCATTGAAGAAATCATCCTCAATCTTATTTCTCAACGCATCCAAATTCAACCATGAAACAATAATTGCCAACGAACTACTGCAACATTTCATGTGAAAATATAAAACAAATTTGCAAATCAATTCTAAGAATGGTCATCGATCTAGAAACCCTAAAAATTGATCCAACAACCTCTACTTGTTTCCATATAGCCACAGATCAGATTATACTGTGCCCATGGTCTTTCCTTTTTTTTTTCAACTACTCAACATACATTTCATGTGAAAAATATAAAACAAATTTGCAAATAAATTCTAAGAATGGCCATCGATCTAGAAACCCTCAAGATTGATCCACCGACATGTACCTGTTTCCATATAGCCACAAATCAGATTGTACTGTGCCCATGGTTTTTCCTTTTTTTTTTCAACTACTCAACATTCATTCCAATACACTAAGGTAGGGAACAAAACTTGTTCTGGTCTTTCCTTTTTTTTTCAACTACTCAATATTCATTGGAATACACTAAGGTGGGGAAGAAAATGTGACATAATAGTCTTTCCTCTTTTTTCAACTACTCAACATTCATTCAAATACACTAAGGCAGGAAAGAAAACGCGATAGAAATTAAATTTTTAATTTGGATGATCGCTAAATTTTTTAATTTATAATTATTTTTTTTTTATAAATTTTAAAAACATTATATTTTATGAATATATCAAAATGTATGGAATGTATATTTTCTTATCTTATTGTATACTCATTTCAAAAAATTATATTTTTTATTTTTCAAAATTATGAAATAATTAACCATGTTGTAAGTTGTAATTTTAAACAAATTCAGATTTGGATTTTATATAATTAAACAAAAAAACGATAAATATTTTTTTATTAATGTTTGATTATCTAATACTAATGTTATGGGTTTCCATGTTATTTAAAAAAATTAGATTTGGTTTTATAATATTATGTCAAACTTTAAAGCTAAAAAATAACTTTTAACAATGCAATATTTTATAACCAATTTGGATGTAGTTCATTGTTATGGCAGTAAAAAATGAATCTCATGAGTCAATTTGGTTGTAGTTCATTGGTGATGGTAGTAAAAAATGAATCTCATGAGCCTGGTCCCACCCACACATTGGTATAGTTCCACCCAAGGAACCATTAACCTTTCTCCATGTATCGGTAATATTGTACCAAGATGCACCATAATGTATGGTATTTCTATTTCCACAATTGAAAAAGCACCATAAATCCTTCTACATGAGCATTATGCTTCCGTATTGTTGAACTAAACATAGCAAGACTTTCTTGTGGCAACAAGAATTTTCGAAACCCTCATCCCCCCTATCACAATATATCTTAGAATCCATCGTGTTGGAGTGTAGTATTCCTAGTAAGCATATAGGAATGTAGGGGAACACAACCTCAAAGTCAATGGGAAGCCAAGGGGAAAGGTTTGTGCATCTAAGAGGGATACCTTGATTACATAGATGTGGTTTTCTAAGCTTTTGCATTAATCAAATGTATATTTGAGGGGGAATTCAGCCATAAAAAAATGCTTGACTGAATTTGCATACACAAGGGTTGATTCTACTTTAAATTTTGATACTTTGTGTTTATTCACTTTAATGTCATTACATATAACTAATAATTTGCAAGTCCTTGTCTCATTTGATCTCATTTTATTTCAATTGTGAAGTGACTAAGCCTTGAATTCCAAATCCTCATAGCTAAGATTTACAAAGTATGCATTGCCTCATTTTCTCTCATTTTACTTCAGTTAAATGGAGCAACTATGCCTTAGCCCCAAACCCACACAACCAAGCTTTGCACACTACAGAATCCTCTATGTCCCTGGTATTGCACTTGGTTTAGATATACTTTTCTTAGAAGAGAAGCAATGTCTCACTAAATACATTACATGTTAACTTATCATCTGATCTCATTACAGTTTCCAAGCATTGAGGACGTTAATAAAATTTGAAAATTCAATTTCACACTCATTTGATGTAATCACCACGTTCCATCAATTTCAGGGAAACTCTACAAATAAATGTTAGTAATTATTTTTATTTTTTTCATTGATTCTAAATTAGCAAGTGAGAAAATTGCAGATGCATATTTATTTTTTAAAGTACAATCATCCAAAAAAACACCTCAAAGACTAAAAATAGGTTAAAACCTTTATGGAATGAAAAATATTGTTGGTATTCTCCAGAATAACACTACTTTCAGAAGTTGGGTTCAAATTTTACCACAAATGCAAGAACCAAAGTGAGAATCTTATTTTAAAGTTTTTATAACATGATATGTTAAAAAAAAAAAAAAAAAAAAAAAAAAAAAAAAAAAAAAAAAAAAAAAAAAAAAAACAATTGAAGAATCACACAATACAAAAAGGTTTTGTTCTAGTATCATTCTAGATAGAGAAAAGTACTCATTAGGCTATCTATGACATGAGTAAGAATTGCTACCCACCTACTTTCAAAATTCATCATGGACATTTAAATATTAAAAAAGGAATTGATTAGGCTACCTATGACTACATAAGAGTTATTTCCCACCTTTCCAAACTATCATGTACATTTAAGCTATCATATTTTATCAACATCCTTTCTATGATGCAACATGTTACAACTTTCCATTATATTTATGCACTATATGAGTTGATGTACTTGTAAGGTGCATAAATTCCAAAAAAATTGTCCAAACGCCCATGTTTCCACTAAATTAATTGTTTAAGTAAGAGACACATTCTATTGTAGGAAGCATGCATCAATCAAACACTGCTCTACTCATAGTTTTCAAACCCAACCAATTTTTCATACACAAACACATTCAAGACTAATCCACAATAAAAAACAATACTAAAAAAAATATTCTTCATCAAAAATATACCAATGTATAAACAATGAGGGGACAAGAGACACATAGAATATGCGATCAACCAGGGCCAAAACCTCTCCAACGTGAGAGGAAAACCCAAACGAGATCTTCTTCTTATATAGACTTCAATTGACGAATACCAAGACCATGGCCTAGACCCTTGACTCAATGACCTCTCCAAGACCAAGTCACAAGCCTCCTTGATTCAACTTCCTTATTTTTCCTTGAGTCAATGGTGATCAGGGTTATTCCTTCAATAACTCCACTATCCTTCAAATTCTAGTTCCATGGATCAAATTTGTATTTCTTCTCCCTCTTGCATAAACCCTAGAATATGTGGTTGACCAAACTTTTGAACCTTGATCTTTTTTGCTTGGATGGTATGAACTCTTCTTATAATTTGGCATGTAACCTTGCTTATCTTCTTCCTTGATTCGACTTCTTGGACATCAACAAGATCTTCAACCTTTTATGTAGTAGATAGTTCTTTCTTCCTTTGCATGTGTGGATATATTAGCCCTAAAATAGACCCATAAACAACACCCAAATCTTCTCTCTTTGTTTCCTTCTCTTGGTTGGTTATCTTCACACTTCGTATTACAGACTTACTTAACCAAATTTGCTTGTCCAAAAATGGAGGATGAACTGCCCTATATGTAGTGTTCTGTCCATCAAAAACACGTGCTAGGAAGTGTTAAGGAGTGCTAGCAGAACACAAGGGAGCATAGGTGAAAATAATGCATGCAAATGAACGATTAATATTTTTTGAAAAGAAATGTTAGTGAGTTCCAGGTGTGCTAAGGAGGGAGTGATAAGGTATGCTAGGTAATGTGAAGGCATATTAGAAGCTAGGGACACATTGTCAGGTGCTAGGGTGTGCCAATGCATGCCACAGAGTGTTATGGTGTGCTAGGGAAACATAAGGGAGCACTAGTTTCAAATGCATGGAAATGAATGACTAAGAGTGTGTGACAAGGAGTGTCAGCAAGTTCTAGGTGTGCTAAGGAGGGGACGACAAGGTATGTTAGGTGATGCCAAGAAATGCTAGAGTGTTAGGGTGACATGCCAGGGTATGCCAATGTGTGTCACGGTGTTCTAATGCATGTAAGGGTGTGCCAATGCATGTCAGGGAGTGTTAGGGAGTGAAACACAAAGGAAAACTAGTTCAAAATGCATGGAAATGAACGAATAAGAGTGTATGATAGGGAGTGTCAGTGAATTCCAAGTGTGCTCAGGAGGGAATGACAAATTTATATGCTAGGTAGTTCCAAGGAATGCAAGAGTTCCATGACATGTCAAGGAGTGGTATGTTATGATAGGGAGTGCTAAAGCATGCCATGGCTTGCAGGGAATGCCAACATGTGCCACATAGTGCCAAGGGATGGTTATACATGCCAGGTGCTATGCTATGTCAAGATGTAAACTATGTTGCTTAGTTGTTTTATGGCCATGGTTAGACGTGAGCCTTAACTTGGTAACTTCTTAAGTGAGATGAGCTAATATTGGGCATGAGTATCCTAAGATGAGTTATAGGCCATTCTTAGGTGAGCAAGGGATAGTATAGTTGTAGTAATTGTAACTTGGTCAAGATGTTGTAGTCGAGGTAGGACTTGGTTGGTTCCCAAGTCTTAAAACTAATAAGGGTAGTTATGAGGTCATGATAGCGAAGGAGTGCCAGAGCATGCCAAGGAATGAAAAGACGTGATAACACATGCCAGACAATGGCAATGCATGTCGAGGAGTGTTGGGGAGTGTGAGGGCATCACAAGGGAGAACTAGGTCAAAGCGCATGGAAACAAACGAATAAGAGTGTCTTCCAAGTGTACCAAGGACGAAGTGTATTAGGATAATTTCATAATATTACTTGCAATAAGTAAGCCTACGATTACGATAAGGGGATGGAAAAGGCAATTTTAGACAAAGGGAGACTTTTGTCTAGGGACAACACTATTTTTTCAATGACTTGGTTGGGTTCCAAAGTCACAAAAAAGTAAGGCTATCTATGAGGGCATGACAACTAAGGAGTGCTAAGGTGTGCAAGGAATGCCAGGAAGTGATAACACATGCTAGAAAGTTCCAAGGCATGTTAGTCATTCCAGGACATGCCAAGTGCTAAGTTATGCCAAGAGGTGTCAGGTGCTAGGGTGTGGTGTCAATGCATGCTAGGGAGTGCCAGGGAAACACAAGGGAGGACTAGTTTCAATTACATGTAAATGAATGAATAAGAGTGTGTGATAGGGAGTGTTAGCAAGTTTTGGGTGTGCTAAGGAGGCATTGACTAGGTATGTTAGGTAGTGTCAGGGAAACACAAGGAAGGACTAGTTTCAATTGCATGGAAATGAATGAATAATAGTGTATGATAGGGAGTGTTAGCAAAATCTAGGTGTGCTAAGGAGGCATCTCTGGAAAAATTTTGGTAGGTTTGGAGAAAATGTTGTGTTTTGGTGTAGACTTGCAATTTTTTGGCAATTTTTTGTCTAGTAGCACAGCGAGTTCACGCTTTGCTTCTTCCTCGGGGCTCCAAATGATGTAAAATCATAATTTTTAGAAAGCTCATGACCCATCTCAAACCCCATTTTCCAACTTTCTTGGTTTGGGGCTCAGGTTTTGAGAATTTTCAAAAAGAGGCCAAAAATCACCTTTCTACCCCTCTCTTTCCATTTTGTTGCACACTTGGAGACACCTTGGGATAATGGCCATATCTTAGCCAAACATTGGTCATTTTGAGTGAAAAAATACTCTAAAGACATCTACACTCGCCCATATTTCTAGAAAAGGATTTTGATCTGGATTTGGACTTCAGAAAGGCACTCAAAAATGACCTCCAACAGCTCACTGTAAACCTGGAAATTTCTGAGATTTTTGTAAATTTTTCATTGCGTAATTTTTTGTAATTCCTAGTTTGACTCTGGTAAAAGTCAAAAGGGTGAAGTAGATGAATGTGACGGGTAAAAGTAAATGTAAATAATGGGTGGTTAGTATTTATAAGTTGTTTTGATGTAAATTTGGCCTCATTTATAAGAGTTTGGAGTCAAAGTTAATTGTAGAAGTCGTTTTTAACTTCCTTGGACATTAGGGTTTGGTTAGAACACCTCATGGAACAGTTCCTAGAGTCATTTCTTCAACCCCTAAGAGTGGGGAGATGTTGTTTTGGTCTTTATGTATCAGTTTCTCAGTGATATAACGGGTTTGATTTTAGAGGAGAGAACTATTGTAGCTTGTACTTGGACATTTTCTGGAAATCAAAGGACACAATTTGCAACTAATATCTAGGAATTCATGTGCAGTAAGTTTGTGATGTTATTTTTTCTCTGTTATAGCTTTATATGAAAGATATTAATCTTCTCTTTCCATTCATCAATTATTCAATGGTTTTCCTTACATTTTATAAACAAAATTCTTTGCATAAAGCTTTGTTTAGATGGAAAAATCATTATGTGCTACTTTATTTCTTGCTTAATGAATTCATGTTTCATGCTCATTAATACCTTTCGCTTCTTCTAAACACTACACTACACATAAAAACCCTAAGATCCATCACAAGATTAATGCTACCTTTCTCCTTTTAGTATTTTTTGTTGTAACCCTTTGATCCTCTGACCTAGCTACCTGGTTTTTCTCCCTTATCCAGGAACAAAACCCTAAATTTTCCAAAACCCACTTGAACCTAGCTATCTAGCCTAAAATCCTTTACATTCTAGTCATCTCTTTGTCATAATTTCATAGAGAGAGCCCTCTCTGGTTTGGTATGACTAGCTATCAAACTAAAATATTGGTTTGTGATTACCTCCATCGATCTCCTCATCAACCTCAGACATTGTGGAGGATAACAAAGGGCATGAAAACTAGGGAGTGCCAAGGTGTTCTAGTGAATGTAATGTTCCCAAGTCTTGGAAAAATGTAATGCTAGTTGTAAGGTCATGACTGCCAAGGTGTGTTAAAGAATTCTAGGGCATACTAACATGTGTGAGATAGTACGAAGACATGTCAAACAAGATAAGGCGTGCCAAGTGCGAAGGCATGCCAAGATGTACAAGGGTGTGACAATGCATGCTAGGGATTGTAAAGGGAACAAAAGGGAGGAACAAGTTAAACTACAAGTAAATGAGCACATAATAGGGCTAATAAGTCATCAATTTACCTTTTCCATGAGGGTCATGCTAGGAAAACCAACACTAGGTGCCAATAGGTGCCAAGTGCCAAGTGTCAATGCATTCTAAGTGCCAAATCTACCTTTGTTTCTTCTCATCTAGTTTCCAATAACTAATCTCAAATAACTTTAATATTAAACCATGTCAAATCATACCAAGTCATCTCAATGCATGCCAAACATACTAATACTTGCCAAGTGGAAACACGTGCCAAGTGCCAATGTGCGTCAGGGAGTGTGATGCATGCTATGAAGTGGAAGATCATATCGAAGAGTGTTAAGGTGTGCTAGAGAGTGCCAATGAATGCTGAGGAGTGTTAGGGAGTACTAGTACAACACAAGGGAGCACTAGGTCAAAATGCATGGAAATGAATGAATATAAGGGTGTGTTGGGGAGCGTTAATGAGTGTTAGCTGTCATGCCAAGGAGGGAGTGACAAGGTGTGCTAAGCACAGGTAAGGAATGCCAAGTAATATCAGGGAATGTCAAGAAGTGCTAAAGTGTGCTAGGTATTTTTTGGGTGTGCTAGCATGTGCCAAATAGTTCCAAGGCATTCCAGGTGCTAAGACATGCTAGGATGTGCATGGTGCCATAGTATGCCAATATGCATCAAGGAGTTTCAAGGAAACAAAAGGAATAAACAAGCTAAAATGCAAGGAAATGAACACATAAGAGGTTTAATAAGTCGGTACTTTATCTTATTCAAAAGGGGCATGCTAGGCATACTTATAATATGTTCCAATACATGCCAAGTGCCACTATGTGCCAAGTTCTAATGTTTTTCAATGCAATATTTTTCCAAGGTGTTCTAGGGCATGCCAACACATGATAGGGGAGTGTTATTCTATGCTAGGGCATGCCAACATGTGCTTGGAAATCCTACTCATGGCAAGATGTTCTAGGTACAAAGATGTTCCAAGACATGTGAGGTGCCAACGAATGTTAGTGTACTGTTCCTAAGCATGTTAAGGTGTGCCATGAGTGTTGAGGAGTGCTATGTCTCTCTCATTAATAGAATTGATATAGCTTGATTATGTATTAAATAATATAGCTCCGTCACACACTAGTGGAACTTTATTTAAAGGAAATTTGCTAGATAATAAACCTAATAGAGATTAATCATGTGTTGACACATAGGAAAACTATATTCTTATGACTTTAGGGAAATGATACACACTAATTAATTCTTAACAAATTGACTGACTATTATAACCACTATGACCTTGGACACATAATAAAAAAGACTCCACAACAATGGTCTTAAATCGTTACCTTTTGACAAAAAATATAGTAACAAGTACATAGATTCATCAAAAACTCATTGGAATGATCAATGATGACGAACATTTTTTGACCGTCACCAAAAGTAACCAAAAAGAACATTGGTGAGTTTTAATAAAATATTGTCACTAGAAGTGTCACCAAAAACAGAATTAGTGATGGGCCTTTAACGACCCTCATCAAAAATTTCATTGAAAATGGATTTGGCGACAAACCTTAAAGAACCATCACTATATACACTTACAACAATGATTTTTCAAAGACCGTCACCATATGCGACATTGATGACAGACCTTAAAGGTCAGTCACAGGCATGAAGCGTCATAAAAAGCTCATTGGAATGATCAATGATGATGAACATTTATTGACCGTCACCAAAAGTAACCAAAAATATCATTGGTGATGGTCAATAAAATATTGTCACTAGAAGTGTCACCAAAGAGAGATTTAGTGATGGGCATTGAACAACCCTCACCAAAAGTGTCACCAAAGAGAGAATTAGTGACGAGCCTTTAACGTCCCTCACCAAAAGTGTCATTGAAAATGGCTTTGATGACAAACCTTAAGGGACCATCACTATATACACTTACAACAATGTTGTTTTAAAGACAGTCACCATATGTCACATTAATGATAGACCTTAAAGGTCCATCACAGGCATGACCCTCACCAATGACCTTTTTTCTTGTAGTGTATATGCATATATGTATTTATAAAAATGATTTAAATATGTAATTGTTATTTGAGAATAACGTAAATATATAAAATCATGTATATGCTTTTGTAAACCCTATATGGCTATGGTAAATTTCAAGAAGATGTACACACTTGGATATTAAAGACCCTATTTGGCTATTGTGACACATATTATATTTCTAAATATTAATTAATCTAGGCCCATTGATATAGCCCTAGGTTGTTTTAAAAGGATGGTCTTTAACTGAGGTTGAATTTCCCTACCTTAACATAAATAAAAGAATCTAACTAATAAACAATGGTTGGGTAAAGCATAAAAAGTTCAAAGTAAATAAAATAAGGGTTCATTTGGTTACGTCCTCTTGCTGATACATGTAGTTATAAAACTTATAACACATACATACACCTACGAAAGTAACTGGCACATGGTAGAGCATATTTGTTTCTTCTCACACTCTATTGGTTCTAGATCCAGTATTCGAAGAACACATATGGTGGGAAATAAAGGAGAAATGAGGTCAAATGTCATAACATGGATTGGATTACAAGATTGACCAATAATGAATAGGACAAGGAGACGGGTGTGACATCTCTACTAGTCTGGAGAAGTTGGAATCTAACTGACATCCAGGCAATAGAAAAAGAGATGAAGGCAAGCTAGGAGGGCATAAAGAACAAGGAGAAGAGAAAAATAGCATAGCAGTGAAGGAGGAAAGAATAAAATAGTAGTAAGAAAAATAAGAGATAAAGTGCACAAAGAGGGATAAAGCACCCAAAAAATATCATCAAGGGAATTTGTTGCAAAAGAAGGAGAGACGCACAAGGGTTCGAAATTGTGTGGTAGAAAGAACAAAGACAATAAGAGAATATGCAACACTAGATAGTCAAAGTGAACCTACAAAGACTTACCTTTGATATGGTGTTATCCATTTTACTGTTTCTACACCTAATTAATATCTAGATGCTAGGGTGTAATTCAGTTGGCAGTGTTTTTTGTTGGAACTGGGTTAAAAAAGATACATGTTGTGAATACCATAATCAAATTCATTTCTATAATGTTAACTCTTATCATTATTTTATTTCTTGTTATAGTGGTTATGCTAATTATCTTTATTTTCTTTCTTGTTATAGTGGTTATGTTTTTTTTGCTATGTAAAGACTAAACTATTGTATTAAAAAAGGATAAAAATATTTACAAGAGGTATACACCTCTGAGAGCTATTGTTCAGCTCTCTGTCATGGATTTTCACATTACATCTGGTATTTCTGTGGTATTTCTGCTTGCAAAAGCCAGAAAATACAAAAGACCAAAAAGGAATGTTTTGAGCTGTCACTGGTCCAACCTGGACATACCAAACTCGACTGAGACAGACAAAAACATGTAGAAAAACCAAACCCCGAGATCTATTACATTAGACCGAGTGCCCAAGGCAGCCAAACTTCAGAGACGGCCTTCCAACAAGCCTAGACTTAACAAAAAGACAAAAAGGATGATGTTCGCCTGAGGGCAGGCTTACCCCAGAATCATCTGTAGTCATTTGCTCTGAGAATTCTTCGCCTCAGCTTCACGTTCCATCTTCCTCTTCTTCCGGTCTTCTGCTGCCTGAACCGAGTCTCGCTCCCAAGTTACTTCCACACCTTCTGGAACGTCCTCGATACTGTCGTAACCAGGAGTCAGCTTGAGATACAGGGCATAATCAAAAGAGTCTTCCTCTTCCTCATCCTTCAAACCGCTCTGAGTGGGGGTGGTCTTGCTGCGATGGGAATCCCTATGAGCCTCCAGAGTTCCTTCAGCAGAATCCATTGGTTCTTTCCGTTTGAGACTGCTGAGTTCTTTTAAGGCTTCCTCCTGCTCTGCAGAGTAGCCTAAAGTGCTATCCTCCTCAATTTTGCTCTGTAAATCTGGGTTGTAAGAGTTATCCTTTGACTGGGAGGAATTTTCTGAGGTGGTGGGCATCTTCTCTCCCATTTTCTCCTCATCCTCCTCATCAAAGATAACAGTGATACTGGCTTTAACCACTGGCTTATTCTTCTAGCGGCGGTAGCGAAATGTTGCTATCTGCACTGTGTTGCTTAAATCATCTGAATGCGTCGAGTCACCTGAGGGAGGCGAAGCACACGCTAAAGGTGAAATTCGCTTCGGACTTGGCTGTTCACTGTGTCTGGTGCCACTCGTCTGGCCAGAATGTCCACCCCTGCGAAGCACCTTGTGTCCAACGCGAGGAGCCATTATGAGCGTGATAACCTCAGCAACGCTCCGCGAACTTAGCTTACCCAATCTGCAACTACCTCTATTGCTGCAAATGCCGTAGGGGAGATTACCCTGAAGAGTTTGCAGCCGGATTATCACCTGCACCTTCGTATGGGCTGAGTTAACAATTCCTGTGAAGATTGGGCGAGGGATGTCTGCGAGTATGGGTATACTTCTTGCCGATCTCCCCGGCCTCACATTGCCCTGAACCACCAAATTATCAGAGCCAGTGCCAAACTGCATATCTGGGCAGAGAAATGTTTGCGCCATGTTAAATGCTATGTCTGCTGAACCTTGGAAAGGCCCCTGTATTGAAGAGCTTTTAATGCACTTGGATGTACTGGAACCCGAAGCCAGCCCAATGCCTGTGGTTACCACTTGTCGAGAGCGTGAAGGCATGTGGACGGAGCGTGGGAGGTTATGACACTTCAGTTCAAGCATTAACACCCGCATCCGGGTGTTATAGTGGTTATGTTGATTATCATTAACTCTTATCATTATTTTATTTCTTGTTATAGTGGTTTTGAACATAGTAGTACAAGAAACTGCATCAAAGTTTCCCTTCAAGAATGTACAAATGACTCCCCTTGACTAAGTGCAACACTTCCCTTACCAAAAGGTGATAGTAAAAAAAAGTGAAAATGACACTTGCAAAATCTAAATAAAGTGAAAGTTACACATGTTATAGCAAAGATAACACAAAAGCACCACTTGTAGAAGTGAAAGCAAGAAAAATGGTAGTCGAATAAGTGAAAGCGACACTAATGAAAACCAAAGTGCACAAAAGCGACAGTTGTGAAAACTCATTGGAATAGTAGTACAATTGCAACCAAAGTGAGAGGGACTTTCAAGTGATATTGCACACTAAATTTCAACATAGGTCGCATAGTGCATGACTTGCTAAAGTGTACATTGAGAATTGGGATTGCTTGAAATAAGAACACTTGTAAATGCATCAAAGGCTAAGAATGTGTAAGAAAGTGACTTTGATAGTTAGAAACATTAACCGACCATGAGGTGACTAGAGAAATCAAGGAATGACATATCATAGGATCATGAGTAGGCTCCAAAATTCAAGTGCAGGAAAATTTTTGCAAGGTGTTAGTTGCAGTGACAACACTTGGCGACACACTGGTAGAAATATAACTTCTCTTTTCAGATTTTATCTTTAAATTCAAGGTCACGGTATTTCAAGAAGTGTTGATTCGCCATGTATATCACCCAAGAATTTCCATGTATCCCTGTTAAATATATTGTCTCTTCTTTTCCTTTCCTAGATTCAAAGACATCAACATAAGACTAGTAACACCTCAATTGTTTCAATAGGTGAGAAGGATAATAAGTATACCAATATTTTGATAAGAACATTCCTCAGTGTTTTTATGCTACCAATGAGCTTGTTCAGTACCCTGGTGGAGTCACCTCAAGGAATCACAAGCATCACTTCTCTGCCAGCAGGCATGTTTAGTACCCCGATGAAGTTGCTTGCTTCACCTCTCTACAGAAGAATCTTTTCTCTTCTTCACCTATTTATTTAGTTACTAATAGAATGTGCAAAGGCACTTATTAATTTTTAAGGTGGATGAGGGATCCTAACTTATTTAATTTGCAAGAGAGGTTGGTCCCTTGTTTAAGATATTTAGAAGATAACTAAAATTAATACGCTCATTTAAATTTTTTCTCCTTTCCCTTCTATACTCGATTGAGTCGATAGGTCAAAACACCATTCAATACAAGGTTGAGTCAAGATTGAAGACCCTAATAAATATGGGTTTCATAGTTAGACCAAAGGCTTTCCGTTTGGAAAAATTTGTATTTTCCATTCAGACATCATAGACTTTAAAGATATATAAACCCAAAAGAGAAGAGGGTAAAAATTTAGCCAAGCATTGTTCGTTGTCACAGTTACCTTTTCAAAACTTTGCCATAATTTCTTTTGAGCCAAATGAGAGAATTTTCATGCAAGGACAAAACACAAAAGAAAAAGACACAACAAAACAAGGAAACAAGACCGTTGATCAGCCCAGACCCTTACCAACAAGGCTTACATCCATCGATCCATGCTATGCTTTGAAGACCAGAAACATAGAAAAGTGCTCATATCTAGTATCGGCTCAAATAATTCACAGAAGAATTCAATCACATTGCTTTATGCAATTCTTTCGAGAATAATTCATTTTTTTCCTATAAATAGGGAACATCAAATCAAATATTATGTTATAGAAAATACATGTCATGAAAAGGATACCTTGTTCATCCTTTTTTCCTCTCATAAAGGCAGAAACCACAAGCCTCATATTTTCTCATACAACAACATTGTCGCAAATGAAGATATCTTTGTCCCAGCTATATACAATATTCTCTGTCAATCAGACCCTACTCTTGTTGTCGAAATAAATCACTATTTTATCAATAACCTGCTCAAATAGCTCTCCAAAGAGCTTCCCTAACCAAACTATCTCATAACTATCCATGCTAGCAACAATTTACTTTACCTCAGTCATGCTTAAAGCTACAAAATTCTATTTCATGCTCATCCAAGATATCATGGCATATCCCAAGCTAAAGCATCATCCAAATGTGCTCTTCCTGTCAATAATGTTTCCATCCCAGTCATCATTAGTGCATCCATTTAGTCTCACATCTTCAAAAGAAGTGCATCATACCAAGATCCTTCATCTCAAACCTCCCTCTTACACTCGATCATCAAAAGCTCACTACCTATCAAGAATAGATTGTCAACATATAAAACCAAAATCAAAGGCATACCTTGAACCACCTTGAAGTAGAGAATGGAGCCAACACTGCTTGGGGAGCTTGCTTCAAACCATACAATTCTTTCTTCAACCTGAAAACATGAGTCTTCATGTCCTTCACCTCAAATCCCTAAGGCTTCAACATGTACTTCTTGTAGAATGCCATGAAGAAATGTTATATTTACATCCATCTAGTTAAGTGTCCATCCCTAACTAGAAACAAGGGAAATATTGAATACATAGATGTCATCATAATCTTCTCCCTCTTTCTAAGAGAATCCTCTAGCCACGAATGTTTTCTTGTATTTTTCAGTACTTCCACCAACCCCATGTTTGATATTGTATAGCCATTTTGAAGTTAAGATGGACTTTCATTATGGTCTTGGAACAACATCCCATACATCATTATTCATAATGGATTCATATTCTTCACCCATAGAATCCTTCCAAACCTATTCTTTCACTGCTTCTTCAAATATGGAAGGTTCAGCATGGATCATATTGCTTATAGCTACGACATATCCTTGATATTAGCATGACTTTCTAAAGGACCTACTGGAAGGAACATGTCTCTCAGCAACCTGAAATGTATCACAAAGCCACTATGGTATCTTCCTTCAACAACATCAAATGATCATCTATTTATGTCTATATGCCTAGCTTTATTCTGTCTATCATAATATTGTCATGCATAAAAAAATAAAAAATAAAAAAAAAATAAAATAAAAAAAAAAATAAATATGAGATCACATAGTCAAACCATATCAGGTTCTCATGAATATATAAATGATCATCGTGACAAGTCATCATTATCTACTTCATTATGAACATGTCATCAAACATTCATCAAAGGATAGTGTCATGTATGGCAGCCAATAAGTGTATCCTAAGGATCATAATCACAACATCACTTCTTTATCACATTACTCAACCATCAAGTTAGGGCATCCATTTTTGTCACATTTACATAGCAATTACAACTCAAGTAGAAGATAAGAAGAAAATATATTACCATCAAGGTTACTGTGCTTAACACAATCATTGACAATAGTATCAAGTTACTACATATCAAAAATCGATGTTTCTATCTTGCCTTTCAAAAACTTGCCAAATATCAAGTGTAAAACATAGTGATGAGGATAACTGGTGATTAATAATTGGCTATGGAAATTGGAAAAGGCATTGGCAAAGGAAAAGTGGAAATAATTGACATTTTATTTATGAAAATAATGGAAAATAGGAGAAAATGAAGGTGAAAGGTCACAAAATTGCATGTGAGGAAAATTGAAGTAAAATAGAGGAAAATGAAGAAAATAGAGACCTCAATAATATAAAGGCTTTTAAGGATTAGTTTACATCTTTTGTCAGTGTGTAAAACCTTTTGTCATTTTAGCTTGGAGCTTTATTCTATTCTCTCTCTCTCTCTCTCATACTCTTACGCACTTAAAGAAATACTGGAGCATTGTCGGAGCACTCTAGTATTCATTGGATTTGGAGAAAGAAGGAAAAGGAAAGTGGGAAAGCACATGGGAATAGGTGCATCAGTGGCTACAAATGGATTGATTTGCAAGTAACAGGTTGCATGTGTGATTTTCATTGTTGATTATGGATACATGGTGTATGATGTTATTCTTTGGTTATGATTTTTCATTGGCATGGAGGATTTCTTGGATTGACAGTGGTTTTTCCTAGCCTTGCCATTTCTTGGATACTCATGGTGTTGTAGATTTTTACATTTGTTGCTTTATAATTGGTGCTTGTAATTCCTTATGGATATGGTTTGGAATAAATACTCTGTCAGTCGTGAAACATCTTGGGTTGAGTTACTAGTCCTAGATCCTATGTTGGAAAAATGCTTTGGAGACCTTCGTGGGTTGAGTTACTGGTCCTGGAGTCAACTTGGACAAATGATATGGAGCCCCAGAATGTTGTGGGGTCAGTTACTAGTTCTTAGAGCCCTGTACAGCTTGTGTAGAGACTGATCTAGTTGGTATTAGTGATGTACAACCATGAGGTGAAATCATTGGTTCAGGGTTAAGGTGGTTTGGCCTCTAGAAGTCATGGTTTGGTTTTTTTTGGTTAATTCCACGAGATTCCACATTCATTCTTTGAATATGGCTTGAGGGTGATTGGCTAACAGAGAGATTTGGTTAAACACAATCTATGGTCAGGTGGTATGTGGAAGTCCCAAACTTGGTTGGTATTTTCCTATGATAATAAGAGTTATTCTTGCATTATGATTCATGTATATTTATCAACGATGTGTTTTTGATATTATGGCTATGTTTCCATGGTTTATATGTTGGTTATTTTCTATCTGTACATTTTTCATATGATGTGTTTATTCTATGGCACTTGTCATGAAATGTTTAGCTATTGATGAACGATGACTGTATGGACTAATCAATGGTGTTGAAGCTATGTGGAGAGGGCAGAGGGATTTCTTGGTGATTCTGAGATGAATATCATATTTTTATGATCAAATATGCATTTATGACCTATATCTTACTTGTTTCAAATATGTTTAATGAAATTCCTTTCATGTTCTAGGTAATCTAGATCAAGTTTTAACTTCAATTTTGTATGTCTAGAATTGTTTTCATGCCATTATTGATTTTGATAACTTACAAGAATTTCTGGCCAATGGCCTAGAAGCTGACTTGGAATCTATGCTCAGATCTCGGGACTGCATGCTCCTAACTAAGAAACTTGGGTTGCAACTACATGGATTCAGGCTTGTGCATGCGGTTGGAGTCTCCTAACTACATGGATGGCCTTTTATGGGAGCAATTAAGGACATACGTCAGAGAAAATGGTGTCTAGCTTAGGTTTTTTGCCCCTGGGGTGGTTACACAACCTCTAAGTGACTTGTAGCCCCTATAGAATGTCATGAGATGTCAGTTGATCTTATGTGGTCGGACCCACTTCCTTAATGGAACCTAGGAGGTTGGGTCATGTCATAGTAGCTCCTCTTCTCATGTTTACCCCAGTATGCCAGTGAAACTGGGTAAATGTGGGAGGTGTGGTTATAGAATGGTATTAAATCTCTAAGGTTTAACACTTGGACTAGATGGGTAGAATTTTATTTTTCATGCATGCATGTCAGTTGTATATGTGTTCGTTATGCATGCATTGTGATAGTTATTTTTGAAGTAGTATCATCATGTAGATGTTGATAATTTTGATGTTGAGATGATTGATATATGTATTTCATTATATATACATATGTTGTGCTAGTCCAGATTGATCTTGTAGATGAGATATCCTCCCTTGAACTTCACTGAGTTATGTTGATTATGTTTATGTTTGGTTTATCTAACATGGTTTGTTTGGAGGAAGTAGAGAATCAAGATGACTAGCAAAATGGTGGAATACAATTCATGTGCTTCTCCCTATAGATTAGATGAACTGCATGGTGATGAGTACTCCCCTGACATAGCAGACACATTAAGAATTTTGAAAGTAGATATCATGAGTTGTAAGGAAGATAATGATAGGATAATTCAATCACAGGAAATAATTGCTTGGGAACAAGAGAAGCAAGCAGAGGTTAATGTAGTGATCCTTCGTAGTTTTTCAGATTTGTAGAGACAGGGATCGCTTAGGAA
>APFE030885063.1:0-23049 GCA_000404065.3 Pinus taeda
TACCTTGGATATGTATAGCCGGGTTTACATGCCTTCAAAATAATGAACTTAAGCAAAATTTTACAAAATTTTAGAACAACACCTTACTTGGAATCAACAATTTCATTTAGCAGCTAATTTACTTAGCTGTGCCTTCAATTTTGCAACCTCCTTTCTCATGGCTTTGTTTTCAGCTCTTAAATGCATGTTTTTCTTTTTGATGACTTTGGCCTGTTTAAGAGCTGGAACTGTCCATGTGTAAACATCTGCCACTGAATCCACCTGGCCTACTAGGTTTTTACTCCCTTTCAACACAACTCTTCGATAGTTTGCATACCTGACTGCAACCTCTCTGGTGGCACTCTTCATCTTAGCAATTTCACTTTCAGTTGCCTCCAACTGGTCCTTTATGGCTATAATATTTCCTCCTTGGGAAATAATGACTTTTCTATTTGAACCTTTTTTCTTGATTTCCTCTGCCTCCTTTGTTCTGGGCAGTTTCTCAGCTTCCCTCGCTTGCTTTCTTGTGAGAGGTCTTTTCTTTATTTCCTTTGCCTCCTCTGTTCTGGGCAGTTTCTCAGCTTCCCTTGTTTGCTTTCTTGTGAGAGGTCTTCTTGGTTTGAAGATAAACTCATCACCTGGTTCATCAAACCTCAGTCTCTTTGAAGCTTTAGATTTCTTAGTGCTTTCCGGAGTTGACTGTGTCAAATCAATGTGCATTGGTTCAATGTGCGTTGGCTCAACTTGCTCAAACTCAATAGCTTCCAGCAAATCATTCAAGCTGGCCTTTGATACCGGGCTTTCCTCAACAGCCACTGCTTTGCTTTTTTCTTTGATTATTTGACTCCTTGTCCTCACCCTTGACACTTTTTCAGATTCTTTTGGCCCAGGTACAATCTTCTTATGCTGGGCTTCTCCTTTTGCTGATGGCTGAGGTTGTTCTTTACTAACCAGTGGCTTGAATGACTTTCTTAACTGTGATTTTACCTTCCTTCTATCCTTAGCCTCCTTCTGAAGCTCAGCAATCGTGGGCTCTTCAACTGACTCTTCAACTGACTGCTCTTTTTCTCTAACGAGCTGTGGAGTCAGACCTGTTTTACTTTGAAAACCCGCCATGAAAATGAACGAGTCCCAATCCCTGCCTATTTTCTGAAGACCATTCAAAACTAACAACTTTACCAGACCATGGTGAAATAGAGATGTTTCACAGTCATCCTTTCTTAATTACACTTTGTCACACATTTTGCTCAGACTTCGAAACAAGTAAAAGGGAATGTCTATGGATGCTTTACCAGTAAAATGAAACAACAACTTGAAATGGTAGGAATAGACTTTATTATATCTTCCCTCACAAGTTAGGTACTTCTGAATACAGGTGAGAAGCAGGGCATAATGCTCCTTAACATAGTTTCTTGGCACTGCTTTTGTCAGGTCCTCATTCACATATGCCTCTTTCAAGAATTCTTTGCATGGAATCATATCGAATTTGAAGTTTTTAAACCATTCTTGTCCCCCTCTTGGGATCTCAGTTACTGCAGCTATTTCCTCTGGAGACACTTTAACTTCTAACACAGCTATTTTAGAATTCAAACCGGTGAAGTTTAAAGCAAAATCCTTTGTTACCTGAGCATGGCCACCCTGCAGTTTCTTGCAGAAATTCCAACAGCCGGCATCCTGGAAGGCTTTCTTAACACCCTCATCTCTTAATGCTAAGTCTAAACCTTCGGGCTCTGTTCTCTGGCATTTTCCAGACTGGTGTTCTCTCTTCTCCATCTCGCCTTTGAAACCTTCGCACTGACAGTGAAAAACAACTTCAACTGGAATAGTAATTCGATCCTTTCTTTTTTTGGCTCAACCTCGCTTGAAACAGGCTCTCTTGAAAGCAGCTTCACTTGCAAACTCACATATAATCATCACACGGGCTGGTCACTTATGTATATTCACGATCATGACAAAGATCTATGCATAGTAAAACTCATTTGGATTGATACTGATGCGCATGTCTGCAAATCTATTAGTGGAGTGATGGTTAATGAGCGTTTGGGAGGTACAAAAAACTGACATGAGAGGACGGGAAGGGTGACTCATTAACGGACTTGACCTTTTTAGAAATATTTGCTGCAAAACGCACGAATCTGCGATTTCGTAGCGCGTTTAGTTTTGAATTGTCATAATGCGCTGCGAAACGGCTTGATGGTGATGCTGCAAAATGGCTGAACAATGATTATGCAGCGAAACGGACCAATAAGAGACTGCGCTGTGAAATTGCGGAAAGGATCGGTGACATGGATTAGACAAGACATGTCATATGGAAGCATGATGGTGGAGGATGACCGATAGGATTAGAGTACGCTTTACATCAAACATCTTTAAAGCTTCAACCCTAAGTAAGAAACATAGACTAAAAACAATTTTAACACCCATTTTAGGCATTGGACTTGGGCAAAGGGTTATATACAAATGTTTACAGTTCTAAGTGATAACAGGGTCTATAATAATCTGAAACATTACCATATCTTGAAAGTCAGAATAAATACAAGCACACTCTTCATTTTCTGAATCTGGAGGAAGATCATCATGTGCAAGAGGCTCTAAAACAACCTCTTATTTATCGCTGCTCTCCTCTTCATAATCTACTTGCAATGTTTGATGATTATTCTCTACAATAATTACATTGTCCGAAACCTTCACACATGCCAAACTGAAATTATGATTTGCACGAGTCTTCCCTTAAAATAGTGTTTCATAAAATGGATGAGCTGGAGAGACATATGAGTGGTGAATGTCTAGAGATCCTTGTTCATACATTTCAATAGAAACCTCATCTTAGTCTTCACAAACTTGATCTTGAAATAAAAACTCAGAGAAAGAGCAATATGAAAAAACAAGTGAATCACTATCTTCATACCTCTCATCCAAAAGAGAGAGTTTTGGATGCTGATGGAAAACTTTAAATGCAGCAAACACTTCAAGTATATTTGATTCCTCATGTGCTTCAACAAGAAGAATATCAATTTGACTGTCATAAGAATCAAGGAAAACAACTTCTTGTTCACTATTTCCTTATAGAAGTAGATGATCATTGTCATAAGATGGTTCACTTCTTAAGTTTTCTGTACATGCAATTTTAGAATTCTAACTTCGACCAAATTTCTTCTTGACTGTTAGGATGCAGATCTGTTTCATATTCAAGCAAAGAATAAGTTGATGTGTGTTGTGAATGATCCTTATCAAAGCAACTAATCTCTGTTATTTTATGTTGGGAAGAATATCCATAAAGGGCCTCTATGATCTCATAATCTAGACATTCTTCATCACCAAAAGTCTCTTCAAGGTATTGAATGAAATTTTCACAAGATTCACAACAATCTTCGAACAACAAGAATGAATGATGAGATTTTCCATAAAAAACTCAAAGAATGTTGCGTGGAATTCTTTAAGAGAGAATAAGCTACCTGGCTTCAATCCTTCATACCATGATCTTGCTTTTCCTTCTAGGGTAGCCATAAACATTTTCATCAAACAATCCTCATGAAACCTAATCCCCAGCTTATGTATATGCTAATGAAATTTGATTAGGTGCAAAATAGCCTCATCCTTGTTTCCATCTATGAATTTGGGCAAATTAGTTTGCCAATCTATGCAAGGAATTCGATTCCAAAAACCAAGAATATGAGCTCAATTCATAGGAGCATACCTTCGAGCAGCTGAATCCATCTTGAAAACAGTTAAGTCACCAATAAATTCTTCAAACTACTGGTTTTTGAATAACAGAGCCGCCATGAAAATTCTAAACCTTTGGATTCTTTGACACTGGAGTCGCCAGGTGAAAGATGCACAACCTTTCTTGTGTCTGATCACTGTTCACAATCAGAAATCATATCTAATCCTTGTTGTTCTTTCCCATGGATGATATATCACTCATTTCCCTGGAAATGACGCCAAAATGTTATCCTCTACAATGTCTGAGGCTGAGGAGGAGATCGAAAGAGGTAACCTCAAACCTCTTGCAGTTCAACAGCTAGCCCTGCTAAACCAGAGAGGGATCTCTCTAAGGATTTCATACTCAATGACTGAAAGAGAAATGGATTTTAGGCTAGATATAACAGTTTTAGATGAGTTTTTGAAAATTTAAGAGTTTTTAGGTTGCTCGACTAGGGATGAGAAAAAGAAATTAGGTCAAAGTCTCAAAGGGTTGTAGTAGCAGGCATAAAGAGGAGCAAGATAGTAGTGTCTTGTGATGAATCTGAGAGTTTAGTCAATGTAGTGTAGCATTTGAAAATCTTAGAAGATCATAGTGAGCATGTGTACCATGAATTCATTAATCTAGAAGAAGAAATACACATAAATGATTTTCCACATAAACAAAGCTTTAACATAAAGAATTATGCCTATATAATTGTAAAGAAAATCACCAAGGAAAGAAAAACATGTTAAGAAAGATGGATTCATTCATAAGAAACTGACATAGAAGGAAAACAACATCACAAACTCACTGCACATGAATTCGTGAAAAATAGCTGCAACTGCTCCCTTGATTAACTGAGTGAAAGCATAAGATACAAATCCTCTCCTCTGAAGTTCTACCCTTCTCTTTGAATGGGAAATGATACATATAGACTCAAACAAACAATTTCCCCAACTTCAGGGGTCGAATCCCTAAGTGGAGGAACAATTTCCAAGAATATCTCAACTAACAAGTGAGAGTGAGAAGGTCAAAAAGAAACTCTTCTCTTAGACTTTGATTTGAGTTTGGCTTCATTTATGAGGCCTAATTAATCATAAAAACAACCTATCATGCTAATTTATTTCATAATTACATCATCAAGACTTCAAGATACTGAAATTACATCATCAAACAAAGATCTGGCAAAGACGTGCTGAGAAAGATTGTTACAAGCAAAAGCGCAACACATTCAGGCAAAATCGAAGTGCACTTAGGCAAAAGCGCAACACCATCTTGAAAGAGGATTTTGGAGGCCTTCACGTGGTCCAAATTTAGAAACGGATAGCTCATTGGAAATATGCAAGTTTATAGTTATCATTTGACTACTCAATCAAGTGATTTGGACACTTCAACTAGGAGAAAATTTGATTTTCCCAAGGTTACTCCAAAAACATAGCGCCTACATCAAAATAGTGGCAGAAAGTGATTTTTTGACCTGTTTTTTAGCTTTTTCTCCCAATATGTCCACGAACAAACTTGAAAAAGTGGATAAATGATAAGTAGGAATGATTATATATCCAGGCATATAATTTTTTGGCATTTGATGTTTATAGAGAAAGCGAAACACCTTGGCGCTACATTTTTGGCACGGTCAAAATTCTGGGTTTTTCTACAAAAAAAAAGGCCTCATAGATGGAGTGATATATATCTAACCATAAAACTATTTGAAAAAATGAGAGAGGTTTTTGTTTATAAGGATGTTTGAAGACAAAAATTTCTCATTTTCTGGAAATTCAGTTTCAGTTTCTCAGAATTCGTGCCACAACATCATGACTAAAACAAGAATTAACTTGATTTTTTTTTTATTTTCTGATATAGGTCTCCAAGAAAGTTGTATACATCCCAATTTGATGCAGGAGCATTCAGCCCAAGGAAAATCGTTGTAAATAGTAGACATAGGGGGTCATGCATTTTAAGAAATAGTTTTCCTAAGTTCCAAGTCAATGTAATATTTAGGCCTTTAAGTGTGATTTTATGAGATAATGGGAGAATATGTAAATGCTCTCAAAAAAAATAAATGAGAACATGAGTGGTAGAAGCCAAGTCCAACTCTTAAAACAATTCCATGATTCTAGGAACAAGAGAGAGCTTTTAGGCATTAAATGGGAAGCTGATAAGAAGACTTTTCTATTTTAAAACAGAGGAAAAGATGGAATGGATAAATTCTTAAGGAGACTTATCTGCCACATATGTATGCATGCAGAGAGCTTTAGGGCTTTTGTTAGAGGGGTGATCAGATCCTCCAATGATCCAATCCAATGCATTCTTATAAATAAGTGAACTTGCACGTTCAATAGAGGAGGCCACTAATAGTAGAATCGGGCCTATGTGTGTGAGAGACCGAGGTGTCTCGGATGTAATCTGTGCTTTCATATTAATATATGCAAGATTGGTTCCTATTTGTGTCAATATACTTAAGAAGTATTTCATGTGTGATTTACACTGAATTTGTAGGCTTTGTACAGGTACAGACAAAATTCTGAAGGACGTAGAGGGAGAGCACGATTCAGAAGAATCAAAATGGATCATTAAATCCATTAGAGCTCTGCAAGAAGGACAGAGATCAAAGGAGTGTGAGGAGTTTAAGCTTAGAAGGAAGAGCGAGCTACGAATGAGCAGAGGGCCAAAACCTTTAAAGAAGCCAAATCACCGAGATATTGAAGGAAACAGTGTAACATTCCAAGTAAAAGGGATGAGCAGAGAAGTCCAGAATCGATACTTAACAGCCGTTGGATCTTCAAAGATCAACGACTACAATTGAAGTCGCAATCGCATTTAAGAGGTGCCAAGGGAAAATGATAACAAACTCAGCGATACTCTGACGAGTGATGTGGCGATATCACCAACAAACCCAATCGATGATTGGGTAGTCAGAGGTTTAAAGCGGAAGGAGTCAGATATGGGTGGCTGAGCGATATCCGATAGCGATTATCGGAATATCAGAGCTCAGACCCATCGGAGTTCAGTGCAGCAGAAGCGTGGAGTAAGTAGTGACCGGACCCGACGACAATCATAGTCGTGGGTCTATAGTATTTGAAGTCCGCGTATGCTGCTCGGAGAGGAATTTCCTTTGTATTCCCGCATTTAGGTATGGTTAGAATTTTAGTATAAAAGAATCATATATGTGTTCCGATAGTGGAATATCAGAGTCAGAGGGGTGATGGTGTATATGTGTTAAGACCGTGGAGAAGCCGATTCATGATTACGATGAAGTTAAAGTATTGAAATGTGTGCAAAGGCTGTATTAAGGCAAAAAGGGTTGTTTGTGGAGTTTCCCTTGTAAACATATGTTTTCTTTGTAAATGAGTTCAGAAGGGAAAAAGTGCCAATAGTGCAATTCGTGCAATATAGCATATATTAACCAAGGTTTGGAAGGTGAAGGTTATATATGTGTGGATAAAAGGATTTATATAAAGATTATAAAGGGTTCATATAATCCTGAGAGGAAGGTTCAGGCATGGTGATTGAGTTCTTATGCACAGGAACTGATGAATGGGCCATGACCATTTATGGTCTGAAGATTTAACTCCATTATAGAGTTAAATACTTGGGACAGTTGTGGATGCATACTGTGGGTATGTGCGGGTGTTAGCCCTGCACCATTAGTGGTATCAGAGCAGAAGTTTGTAATCAGAGAAGATTTGTAATCTGTAAGGGGAACTTTTGAAGTTCTAGAAGATTGTAGCATTCTAGCAAAGGCTTGGAGTAGGCAGGAACAGAGGATTCCTTAAAGAAATAAAAAGCAATATTGCTTAATGCAAGTTCTGAAGGAAAGAGGAATTGAGGGACAAAACAGAAGACAATCCATTCAAAGTGCAGAAGAATGGGTGAAACAAGATCATGCTGAGATCTTGAAGGTGAGGTAATATGTTCTGTTTCCAATTAAGAATGTGTTTTTTTATACTAATGGACATGTGACAACAAGAGTAGCTGTGAGAGAAGAACCAGGTGAGTTCTTGAAGACAGAGTAAGGAAAACACTCTAAAGAGAAGTGGCAGTGAACCTGAAGAATCCAACAAGAGATTGGACAGAGAGGACAACTGAAGTGTTCTCAAGAGGAAGTGAGAGATTGCAGAAGCCTAGAAGGAGAAAATGTGTTGCTCAAGAGAAGGTTCCAAACAGAGGACCCATGTTTACCAAAAGACTGAGTGAGGAGAGCTTAGTAAAGTAAGATTGCAGCCAGAAGGACTAGCTAATGTAGAGGCTTGTTGCGAAGGAGCTCATGAAGAAAGAAGAGAAGAAGATGACTACTGATAGTCATAACAGAGGTTCAGAGAGAAGCCACAACAGAGGATATAAGAAAGAGGATGCCAAAGCAAATGGCAAGAGGATGAGTCAAGAAGAAATTGACAAATAGGTTGCTGAATTAAAAGAACAACTCAATGCATTAAGGAGAATGCTTGAGGAAAGCCAAAGACTAGATTGGGTCTTGAGGAAGAAGCCAGTGGAATGGCATGAGATGCAGAGAAGGCTACAACAAAAGCAAGTGAAGTGGCTAATGGAAAAACTCAAGGAAGCTAAGTTGGAAATGGAAATGGAAGAGTACATTTGTAAACCAGAACAAGGAGAAATTCTGGGAGAAAGTGAAGATGAAGACTTGAAGACTGAAACTTCAAGTGAGACCAAAAGGTATGATGATTTTAAATCTGACAATTTGTGTATGTTTGTAGGTGAAGGACAATTTTATGATATTGTCATGAAGAAGGAAGAAGACTAGCATAACCAAAATTCTGTTTTGGAAAAAGATGAGATAGATAGATCTCATATACAGTTGGAGAAAGATATCAAGAAACCAAGTGAAGGGCTTGAAGAGATTGAAGAGGAGACAATCGAAAAATTTCTAAATCATCTGAAGGATTTAGAACAACAAGGGATTGAAGGCAAACTTGAGGAAGAGACTATGTTAGCTGAAAACATAGTAAAGGATCATCAATTCACTATGATGATAGGGACAATGGAGATAGCCATGGAAACTGTTGAGATAGACAGTATGGAAGAAGGACATCTACTGAAAGATGTTAAGAAGGAAGAACCCTATGCAAAGGATTTAACCTTGGGAAAAGTAACACTAACAAAGGAGTGTTTTGAAGAGGATGGACAATCTTTTGAAGATGTCGAAATTCTGGAGGAATACTCTAGGAGAACAGAGTATGATGAAGAAGACTTCTTGAAGGAGGGAAGTAGTGATTTGCTACTGCAGAAAGACCTTGAGATTACAAGGGTCAAAGGAATACAATATTTTAATATTGTAACATAGCATGTGAAGGATGAAGCTAGAAGAAGAGAGCATTATGATGAAGTGCTTGCTAAGTGTGAAGAGGAAATTAAACTGCTGGAGAAACTGATGAGAGAACCTGACGGTAGAACAGAAGCTGTAGTTACAGTTTATGAAGAAGAAGATGTGTCTGAAGTAGCGATGGAGACAAGAAGGTGCAATAATTTGTTTGCAGGTTCATTAAAAAGCATGAATGAATATAAGTATGTGATTAGAGAGATTGAGCAGAGGTTGTTTGAAGATGGAATCAAACAATTTCAAATTGAAGATAACCAGCAACAGGTCAAAGGAGGATAAGTTCACTACTGTGAACCCAAGCAGAAAGACATCATTAGAACAAATGGTGTGGAAGAGAGACTAATGGATAGTCTCATGAATTATGCTGAGAATTTGAATCAACATACTAATGTGCTAACAAAGGAGAAGGAGAAAACAGAGCAACAAACTAAATTGTTTCCAAAGGGAAATAAGGCACAACAACCTTATGTTTTTAATTTTAACAAGTGTTTTGAGTGTGTAGGTTTTGTTGCAAATGCTGGAGGAGATTTAGCACAAGTGAACAACCAAATAAAAGTGAAAGAAGAGAATTCTATAGAAGAACTCAATCCATGGAATAGAGAAGTTAATTTGCTGCAGAAAATGCTAAACAATCATGATTCAATTATGAAAGAGGGTAAGGAAGATGGGTAGGCAAAAAGTAAACCAAAGGATGAAGCAAGTAAACCAAAAATGGTAGCAAGCGAAGCAGGAATCAACATAGGAGTCGGCATAGCAAACAAGGAAAAGGTGGAGGGAAAGTCTACAACAATGTCTACAATGGCAGCAAGCAAAGCCAATGTGGAAGACAACAACAACAACCTGGAACAAAAAAATATGAAGCAGAATATTGACCAGCCCAAAGATATGCTCGACATAGAAATTTAAGAAATGTGAGAGCTGATGATGAAGCAAATTAAATGGAGGAAAGTGGTAAGGGCAGCAAGCAAGATCAATCAAAGTTTGAAGTTGATTAAAAAGAAGAAGAACATGGAGTAGAAGACAAAAAAAATGTAGTAGCAACAAGGGAACAAAGCATGTGGACAGTTACAAAACAAAGTGTGGGATCCAGGAAGACAAAGATCAAAGGACACATGAACAGGAGATCATGAATATTTTCTACTTTTGGAGTCTGATGCAGGAGTAGTCAACCCAAGGAAAATTGTTGTAAACAGTAGACATAGGGGGTCATGCATTTTAGGAAATAGTTTTCCTAAGTTCCAAGTCAATGTAATATTTAGGCCTTTAAGTGTGATTTTATTAGATAATGGGAGAATATGTAAATTCTCTCAAAATAAATAAATGAGAACATGAGTGGTAGAAGCCAAGTCCAACTCTTAAACAATTCCATGATTCTAGGAACAAGAGAAAGCTTTTAGGCATTAAATGGGAAGCTGATAAGAAGACTTTTCTGTTTTAAAACAGAGGAAAACATGGAATGGATAAAGTCTCAAGGAGACTTATCTGCCACATATGTATGCATGCAGAGAGCTTTAGGGATTTTGTTAGAGTGGTGATCGGATCCTTCAATGATCCAATCCAATGCATTCTTATAAATAAGTGAACTTGTGCGTTCAATAGAGGAGGCCACTAATAGTAGAATCAAGACTCTGTGTGTGTGTGGGACCGAGGTGTCTCGGATGTAATCTTTGCTTTTATATTAATATGCAAGATTGGTTCCTATCTGTTTCAGTATACTTAAGAAATATTTCATGTGTGATTTACAATGAATTCGCAGGCTCTGTACAATTAGTGACATAATTCTGAAGGACACAGAGGGAGAGCATGATTCAAAAGAATTGAAATGGATCATTTAATACATTAGAGCTCTACAAGAAGGAAAAAGATCAACAGAGTGTGAGGAGTTTAAGCTTAGAAGGAAGAGCGAGTTGCGAATGAGCAGAGGGACGAAACCTTTAAAGAAGCCAAATCACCGAGAAATTGAAGGAAATTGCGTGACATTCCAAGTAAAAGGGACGAGCGGAGAAGTCCAGAATTTATACTCAGCAGCCGTTGGATCTTCAAAGATCAATGACTACGATTGAAGTCGCAATCACATTTCATAGGTGCCAAGGGATGGTGATAACAAACCCAACGATACTCCGATGAGCGATGTGGCGATATCACCGAAAAACCCAATCGACGATCGGGTAGTCGAAGGTTTAAGCGGAAGGAGTCAGATACGGGTGGATGAGCGATATCCGATAGCAATTATTGGAATATTGGAGCTTGGACCCATCGGAGTTTGGTGCAATGGAAGCGTGGAGTAAGTAGTGACCGGACCTGACGACAATCATAGTTGCGGGTCTATAGTCTTTGAAGTCCGCGTATGCCGCTCAGAGAGGAATTTCCTTTGTATTCCCATATTTAGGTATGGTTGGGATTTTAGTATAAAAGAATCATATATGCGTTCCGATAGTGGAATATCGGAGTCAGAGGGGTGATGGTGTATATGTGTTAAGACCGTGGAGAAGACGATTCGTGATTGCGATGAAGTTAAAGTATTGAAATGTGTGCAAAGGACGTATTAAGGCAAAAAGGGTTGTTTGCGAAGTTTCCCTTGTAAATGTATGTTTTCTTTGTAAATGAGTTAAGAAGGGAAAAAGCGCCAATAGTACAATTTGTGCAATATATCATATATTAACCAAGGTTTGGAAGGGGAAGGTTATATATGCGTGGATAAAAGGATTTATATAAATATTCTGAAGGGTTCATATAATCCCGAGGGGAAGGTTCAGGTGGGGTGATTGAGTTCTTATGCACATGAACTGATGAATGGGCCGTGACCATTTATGGTCTAAAGATTTAACTCCATTGTAGAGTTAAATACCTGGGATAGTTGTGGATGCATACTATGGTTATGTGCCAGTGTTAGCCCTACACCACAATCTATGCTACTTGTGTAAAAGATGAAGGAGGGTTTTTTCCCTTGGTATATTATTGACAAAAGCCTTTTCCACTTATGTAAAGTTCATCTCCATTTGGTCAGAAACCCACTTTGAATAAAAATCGTCCCTGTGTGTTGCAAATGACATCTTGTAGAGTTTGTGAGGCACTGATCTCTCTGATGTTAGATGGATCAACTATTGAGACATGTCCTCCATTATTGTACTTCTTCTTTTTAGTGTGTGTGTGGTCTCTGCTTCCAAGGTGAAACCCTAGCTCACTAGGAGGAAGAATTAGGGTTTAGTTTTGGGAAAACAGGGGATTTTGATAGCTATGAGGAAATTTACGTAAATGAAAGGGATGGGGAATTGAAAAAATTATGAGAAAATTTGGGGGGATAGTGAGGGAGGTTAGGGAGCTAAGGAAAGTGGAAATTTAGTATTTTGGTGAGGGGAAGGGTTTCAAACAAGAGAAAAACATTCCAATGGTTTAGAAAGTGTGCTCTGTTTAGGGTTTAGGTGAGAATGATGGAATTTGAGGATGGCTTAGATAGAGGGTGTTTAGGAAGGTGTAATTAGGATATAAAAAGGTGTATGAACACTATGACACAAGTTTTAACAACAATTCACCATGGAAATCATGAAATCTAGAAGATTGTTTTCAAAACCCTAGGAGAGGAAAATGAAGCATTGCAATCACAATTAAGAGAACTAAGAGATTATTGAGCTTCATGAGAGACCACCAACCTGTATTTGCTGCAACATAACCTGAATATAATGGAAGAAATCACTACAAAGAGGTTTGCAGCCTTGGAATGAAAACATATCAGTTGCCATGATTTATGAATGAGATGACAAATTTTGATGACTTTGACCCTAATGACCTAATGGTGATAGTGAGATGAATGAGGATCATGATGCTATGATTGAGATTATGATTATGACATTTCATTGATGGCACATCTAGCTGATTGATGGCAATGACAGGAACATGAAAATTTTGAAAGAAGCAGCAATAGACCTAGATACACTAGCTAGTGACTAATTTTTTATTTTGAAAACCTAATGAAATGATAAAAATTTGACTTTAAGACCCTAACAAAAACCTTATAAGAGAATATTTGATAACTGGTGATTGATAGGACTGACAAGCACTAACAGTTACCAAGGGTAGCACCAACATCAAAGGCACCTTATAGGATCAACACTCGAGCGTTATAATAGAGTTGAAGTTACAGTCGAAGGAAATGCTTGATAAGGGATACAATAAACCAAGTGTATCACCTTGGGGTGCACCAATATTGTTCGTGAAGAAGAAGGATGGTACTATTAGATTGTGCATTGATTAAAAGCAACTGAATAAGGTGAAAATCAAGAACATGTATCTGTTGTTGAGGATCAATGACTTGTTTGATCAGTTGAAGGGAGCAGTAGCGTTCTCAAATATTGATCTACAATCATGATGCCATTAGGTACGCATCAAAGAGGAATACATATACAAGACCAAGTATGGGTATTATTAGTTTGTTGTAGTTCTATTGGGTTTGATTAATGCTCCAGCCACTTTTATGTGTTTGATGAATAGTGCGTTGCGTCCTTATCTGGACAAGTTTGTTATTGTCTTCATTGATGACATCTTGATATATTCTAAGAATGAGGAAGATAATGTTGAGCATTTAGAAACAATTTTGAGGTTGCTAAGAGAGTTTTAATTGTATGTTAATATTAGCAAGTGTAGTTTCTTTCAAATAGAAGTACACTACTTGGGACATGTTGTTTCTAAGAATGACATAGCAGTAAACCTAGAAAAGATAAAAGCTATCATGGAGTTGGCATCTCCTAGAAATATAGAGGAAGTCAAATAATTCATGGGCTTAGCAGATTACTATAGGATGTTCATCAAGAACTTCTCACACATTGAATACCCTATTACATCATTGTAGAGGAAAGGTAATATGTTTGAATGGACATAGGAGTGTGCAGTTAGTTTTGAGTAGTTGAAGCAGTTGTTGACAAATGCTCCAACGCTAAAGATTGCAGATCCAGATAAAGAGTTTGTAGTATGTACAAATGCTTGCAAGAGAGGGCTCAGTGGAGTCCTTATGTAGGAGGGACAAGTGATATGCTATGAGTCTAGGAAACTGAATGAGCACAGGTAGAACTGCGTGACTCATGATCTAGAGTTGGCAGTTATTATTCATGCCTTGAAGATGTAGAGACATTATCTTCTTGGTAGGAGGTTTGTGTTGATGAGTGATCACAGTGGGTTGAGATATCCATTTGACCAACTGAATTTGAATGGCAGGTAATCCAGATGGTTGGCTACCCTTAGTGAGTTTGACTTGGAGATCAAGTACATCAAGGAAAATGAGAACATGGTTGTGGATGCTCTCAATAGGTAGGTGCAGTTAAACCATGTTGCAATAGTGAGCTCATATGGGACATATCTACATGATCAAATCTTACAGGTAGGACAACAGGATGATAGGTACATGAAGCTTATGCACAAGTTACAACAGGGTACGAGTGATCAAGATGTGGACTATCATCTTCCAATAGATGGCTTGGTCAAATTTAGGGACATGATCTATGTGTCGGATCACAATGAACTCAGAAAGCTTATCTTGAGGGAGTTTCATGTAAAACCATATTTAGGTCACCCAAGACATCAGAAGACGTCGACAACAGTAAATAAGTTCTACTACTGGCTGAATCTGAAGAAGGAAGTGGCATATTTTGTGGCAAGACGTTTGGACTGTTAGTAGCTCAAAGCAAAGTTTAAGCATCCGGGTGAGTTGCTTCAGCCTATTTCGATTCCAGAGTGGAAATAGGAGGTCGTTTCCAAGAATTTCATTATAGGTCTTTCGAGGACATTGAGGAAGCATGATTCTATCATGGTTGTGGTAGACAGGTTGAGCAAGGTAGCTCACTTCATTCCATTGAAGACTACTTATTCAACTAATGAGGTAGCACATGTCTTCATCATGGATATTTTGAGATTGCATGGTGTTCCAAAGAAGATTGTGTCGGACAAGGATGCCAAGTTCACTTCCAAGTTTTGGAAGGAGTTGTTTGTAGGATTGGGGACAAAGTTGGATTTCAGTACAACTTATCATCCACAGCCAGATGGATAGAGAGGATATTGGAATAAATGTTGAGGATGTATGTCATGCATCAACAAAGGAGATGGGAGGATTACCTTCCATTGTTTGTGTTTGCATACAACAATGGTTATTAGGAGTCACCGAGGATGAGCCCATTTGATGCACTGTATGGCAGAGTTGTAACACTCCCATCAGCTGGAGTTATCCAATGAACATGGTACTTATTGGAGTGGACATGTTAACAAACATTGAACAAGAAATGCAGGTTATAAAGAAGAATTTAAAGGAAGCACAGGACAGGCAAAAAAGTTATGCAAACCAACACAGGGCATTTAAGGAGTTTCAAGTTGGGGAGCATGTGTATTTACACATCAATCCCAAGAAGAGCTCCTTGAGGATTAGATCATGTGCCAAGTTGGCACCACAGTATTGCAGGCCTTTTGAGATCCTTGAGACGATTGGACTAGTGGCCTACAAACTTGTATTGTTATTGATAGTGAAATTCCATGATGTTTTTCATGTTTCATTGCTTAAAAGATATGTAAAGGATGTTGATCATGTAATTGATTAGTTTGTATAGTAGGTGGATCAAGAAGGAGAATTCTAGTTGGAACCCTAATGCATATTGCAACGAAAACATCTTGTGCTTCAGAACAAAGCACTTGAGTAGGTTAAAGTGTAGTGGAAGCACTTCGAGCCCAATGAAACTACATGGGAGATAGTGGATCAGATGCAGGATATGTATCCTTCATTGTTTTCTAGTGAAGGAAAATGAGTCTTGGTATTTGTACATATTTATGTATGGTTGCTATTGTAAATACCGCAATGAGCTAAGTTATAAAACTCCAATAAGCGGTATGGTTGTCATGTTGTCATGTTTTACATGATGGTTTTTTTTTTGAGCAGGACGTTATTGTAAATACTACAACAAGTTGGGTTATAGAGCTCCAACGGCAGTATGTTTTTACTCTTCAGCAGTTTTGTTAGGTCTATGTGTGGTTTAACACTGAGGATGGTGTTCCCCTAAGGGGGAAGGGTTTGTAATAGCCCCGAGTTAGAAGTTCATGTAATAAAAGTTAATAAAGGTAAAATAAGACCATGGGAAAGGGACACTTATTCCAAGCTAAATGTTGGGCAAAATATCCTAGTATGCATCACTTGTTGTGTTTTATGGCTAAGGGGAAATTTGCAAAGGAAATGGATAAGGCTTTGGAAAGGAAAAAAGGTATTTTTGGCACATTATTTATGAAATAATGGAAATTAGGAGAAAAGTGAGGTGAAAGGTCACAGGTTGCATGTGAGGAGGAAAATGAAGGAAAATAATGGAGAATTAAAGAAATTAGAGGCATCATCAATAAAAATACCTCAAAGCATCAGTTGGTAGCTTTTTGTTGTTGTTGTTGTTGTTGTTGTTTCAGTTTAGTGTCGGAATTTGTTTCAAAGAAGAGAAAGCACCAGGAGGAGAAAGAAAGTAAGCAAGCAAGGAAAAGAAAGGAAAAGCAAGGAAAGGAAAGGAAAAGCAAAGAAGGACAAGGAAGGCAAGCATCAAGCAAATTTAATGGGAATACTTGTAGGTAACATATTGCATGTGTGATTTCCTAGTTGATTTTGACATGCATGGAAAATGCATGTTGGTATTTGGTCCATCTACTATCATTGGCATGGATTTTGTCAGGATTTGATAATGGATTTTAGCTTATCCTTGACATTTCCAGATAACTACGGTGTGGTGGCATTGTTCTCAATTTGAGCTTCGAATTTCCAAATGGTTTCAAAATCCAGGGTGAGGTGGTGTCAAGAAAATTCACAAAGGCCTAGAAATCCCTTAATCGGTTATGGTGGGATACATGGAAAAGCCTGAGGGTGGAGACAAGAAAATTCATCAAGGATGCTAAATAAATTCTGAGGCATCCAAGATCGGTTCAGTTTTGTGATCTCGACACTAGGTTAGGTGTGATCACGTTATGGAGAAGGTGGAGGTGGTTTAACCTCTAGATTCCCTTGGTTGTCTTTGGATTGGTTTATCCCATGAGATCTCACATTTATGCTTGGAATATGGCACATGGGTGATTGGCTCAAGAGAGATCTGGCTAAGACAATCTATGGTCGGGTGGAATGTGGAAGTCCCAAACTCCTTGGTATATTTTCCTAGGCTTAATAAAATCTAAGTTTCTCTTTCTTTTGGTAAGGAAATGTATTGGTTATTATGTGGATTTAATGGCTATTCTCTTATAGTTATTTATCTAGTTATATGCTAGTTATAAGCATGGTTATATGAAAATCTTAGTCATGGCTCTTTTCATGTTTTCACATATAACTGAATAAATCATGAATGCAATACCTAATTGGTGTTAAGACAAGTAATGAGAGAAGGTAATGAACCTTCTGGTTAAACCTCAGATTAGTTGTCAGTTCCCTATGTTCAGACTTGCATTCATGACCTGTAGGTTTCATATCTGCCAAGTGTTTCACATAATGTTAGTCCCGGTTGGGGATGGTCAAGTCAAGTCATAGTTCTAGTTTTTGGTCTACAAGCATTGTCATCATGTCTTTTATGAGTTCTGGAAGTTTCATATTTTTCTGCGTAGAGACTAAACCCCAACTTTGGAAAAGAGCCTTAATTCTCACAGTCGCTAGCACAACACTGGAAGAAAAATGCCACAATGGCACTGATGAAGGCCTATGGGAATTACTGGGTATCCATAGTCTCATCGAGGCCTTGGAAAGGGAGTGACTAGAGCACTAGGTTGGGAATAAGGTGAGTTGTCTCAGGGATTGGACACTTGGAGGGGTTGGGTTACTCCTGGGGGTCCTTTGGCACCTCAGGGAGGTCAATAAGGTTTAGTTGTGTTGGCTTCATTTCCTTAAGGTCATCTACAAGGTTGATTCATATCATAGTAACCCCTCATCTCATATTTACCCCTAGGTAAGCAGGTGAAAGTGGGTAGATGTGAGAAGAGGCGTGTTGCACTTCCAACAAATCTGGTGAATAGTCCATTGGATTTATATTCACTACCTTCTAATTAATGGTTTACATGGAGCTAAGATAGGGACAAAAAAATAGTGAAGAGAACCCGATACTTGATCTTCCTAGGAGTTGGAGGGTGCTTTTCCCTACACATTGTATGTGTGTGCGTGTGCATGCCAGCGAGTCTCTTTTGGGAATGTGAAATAAGAATTTTGTAAGTTTTACAAACATCTTTATATATTGAAAATTATTATGATGTATAACTTAGGTAATGAACATAATTAAGGTGATGTATATGTAGCTTTTGCTTCATGAGACACAAGTCTCTTATATGTGGCTTATAAACATAGGAATGCCTTTGGGCATACATGGATGTAATTTTGTTTACTATAAATAAAATTTCAATTTTTCCCTAGGGAAAAAATAATATAGGTGAGTAGATCCTTCTTCCATTTAACATTAGCGGTGACATCAACCTAAGTTCAATATGGTTGAAAAAGTCATTCCGTCTATTGGTTAGACTCTCTCTCTCTCTCTCTCTCCTCTCTCTCTCTCCTCATATATATATATATATATATATTATTAAAGATATAGAGAGAGAGAGAGAAAGAGAGCATTTATTGGTTAGACTCTCTCTCTTTATTTTATTTTTTTTGAGGGGTTTGGACAAACCTATCATCCTTGTCAACTGTTATGGTCACTATGATAATAAATAATCTTTCTGGGTTAAGTTCTTCCAGAGTGGCCTTCTTTGTGACCACTCTCCCCTCTTAATGGGTGGTCTCAACTTCATTATCTATGCTTGTGAGGTTTGGGGCCACAATTCTTTTTCCCTAGTCATATCTTACATCCTTTGGGACTCTAAAATTATTGACGTTTGCCTCGTTCCTATGGTTTCCGCTTGGAATAATGGAAGAAATGGTGTCCATGACATAATTAAGTGTCTTAATTGCTTCTCGATTGCAAAGAACTTGGAAAATTCTATTCATAAATATGGGTTGTGGGTGGTTTCTGATTCCATATTTGATCATTCTCCTATCTTTCTCCAACCCAATTTCTAGTCTATTCCTTCAATGATCCCTTTTAAATTTAATTTCCATTGGTTAAAGGAGGATTCCTTCATGTGTCCACTCAGTTTGGCATGGTATATCGGATGATGGATCAATGTATGCTATGGAATCATGGATGCACAAAATGTCCATTCTCAAACTCAGAGTCAAAAAGTGGGCCAAAGACCATGTGTTAGAGAAAAGACAAGAATTCTCAGACATTGAGAGAGTCATTAAATATGCAAATGGCCTCTTTTTACACATATACTTTCCAGACTCAATTAAATAACAACTTGTTTTCCAGTATGAAAGAAAGGTCCAAATTCTAAAAGTCAATGAAGTTCGATGGAGACTTAAAAGTAGGATCCTTTGGATAAAACAAGGGGATGACAAGACCAAATTTTTCATAATTTTGCAACCACCGAATAATTAAGAACTCAATTTAGGAAATGAAATATAACTTGGGTACCACTTAAGACACTCAGAATCAGGTAAAGGTTGTGGCTATGGGCCACTTTTACAACCTATTAAAGGATCCAAATGATTCAAATTTGCATGATTAGCTCAAGGTCATTCAAAACTTTCCCCAACTTTTTTTCTTTAGATGATGATGTTGAGAATCTTTGTTGTATGGTCTCTATGGATTAGCTCAAATATGTTGTCACCTCCTTTCCAAAGGATAAAAGTCTCGCTCCAGATTGTTGGATAGTGTAAATTTTCCTTGCTTTCTTTGACCTTATGGGGGGTGAAATTCTTCGTGTTGTTGAAGGGGTGGTTTCTAGGGCTATTATTGTCCATCCCAAAGCATCTTGGAGGATGGGGCTTTAAAAACCTCAATTTTGTGGTTATGCCCTTACAATGAAAAGTTTTTGCAGGATTGTTTTTTACTTTGGCCTCTAGAGTAGACTAATTTGTGCCAAATATATCCAAAATAAGCCCCTTAAGGAGTGGCTCTGGTCAGGGTTCAATTGAAAATAGCATTTAGGGTCCTCCTCTTGGAAAGGGATGCTAATGTCTCTACCATGGCTAATTGAAGGATTAATTTGGAAGGTTGGCAATGGTCATAATACTATTCTTGGAAAAAGTTCATTCTTGGAAGGGCCTTTGTGCCATCATTTCTCTCTAGATCTTATAATTTCTCTTCATTCAAAAGGTATATTGAACTTCGATTAGGCTTTGATTGACAGGTTTGAAGATTTGTTGTCAGGATTCAATTGGAAATCAACTATTGATTTAGACCTATAGGGCTCCCTAGCCTTGGAGTGGAATTCCTTCATCAAGGTCCTTTTATCCAATGGGATTTTTTTATCAAATGTTGATGACTCCATTGTGTGGTGTTGGAACAAATATTCAGGTCTTCCTACAACAAAATTGGCATATGGATGCATTTTCAATATGACCACCCTTACCTACTTAAATTAGTGGACCAGGAAACTTTGACACCGACCAATTTCCCTGAAGCTCAAGTGTTTTTTTAGCTTCTGCTGGAGAACTAAGTTGTCACCTGGGACTATATATTATGTAGAGGTTTCTGTGGTCCCAACATATGTTGCCTCTATTCAAATGGGTATGAAATTACCAAAAAAAATCAATCATAATTTTTTTAGTTCTCTTTCTATAGGTTGCTATGGTCTAAGGTGTTGCCATTTTCCATCTGTTGGGGCCTAATCCCTTCTCCTCTTATGAAAGTCTTCATTGGTGGGATCAAACGATGGGCCCCTTTAAATCCTCGTCTGCCTTCATAGCCTAGGGTATATGCAAGGTCAGAAACAAGTTTATTTATGAAAACTTTCCTAGTGTCTATTCCTCCTACATTGTGCCTCACATTGCTGGTTTTTTCATGGAATATTGGAGGTCTCCTCTACCTAAACCTATTAGACCCTTCTATTTCCCATCCTTCTCTAGCTCTACAAATCTCAAATTCTTTGATGGAGCTGCCAAAAACTCTGTGTGGGGTTGGGATGCTTATTCATATCATTCGGTCCTCCTCCTTTCATATATGAGCCAACTTTGGGGTTGGCTCCAATACAAAAGTTGGAATATGTGTTGTATGGGCCCTTCTATACTTTGCCTCTTTCCTCCATATTTCCTCCCTCCGAGTCATTGTAGATTCAAAGTGTGTTATTGATTGGATTTATGGAAAATCACACTTACAAGTTATGTGTTTAAGTCATTGGATGGATAGGATTTCAACTTTAAAGTGTTGAGAAATGGCAACAAGAAATTCCACTTTAAATTTGTCCTTTAATTTAACTGTGAATTAAATCGAATTCTATTCTTATAACAACTTGTAAATAGTTAATTAAGTTTAATTAACTTAATTAGTGATTTGAGGCTTCTGTGATGTGAGATTGTGGTTTTATCTTCCGTAGTTATCACATTCATCTTTTTGGAATTAACATTTCAGACCATCCTCTGTGGTTCATCATCAGGATAGATCCATGAGTGAATAAGTCAGAAATCAGAAGCGTCAATAAATAAAGGTAAGGGTTGTGATGGGGATGAATGACATCTGACAAGTTTTGAAGGATTAATAATTAAATTCAGATTTAGTTTAACCCTGTCTGGAACATCTGGAGATTTAGTTTAACCCTTATATGCATTTGGAGATTTTTTGGTTATGCCCTTGCAATGAAAAATTTTCGCAAGGTTGTTTTTTACTCTGGCCTCTATAGTAGACTAATTTGTGACAAATATCTCCAAAATAGGTCCCTTAAGGAGTGGCTCTAGTCAGGGTTCACTTGCAAAATTATTTGATTTCATAAAAATTAAATTAAAATTAAATTAGATTATTATTAATAAAATCTTTAAAAATCAAAATAAAACTAATACTAGATTAAAATGATTATCTAATTAAACTAAATCTGAATTGAATTATTAACCCTTCAAAACTTGTCAGCTGTCATTCATCCCCATCACAACCCTTACCTTTATTTATTGATTCTTTTGATTTTTGACTTATTCACGATCTATCCTTATGATGAACCAAAAAGGATGGTTCGAAACGTCGATTCCAAATACATGAATGTGTTAACTCTGGAAGATAAAACCACTAACTTAATTAGCTTTAGGAATTTCGAGTTGGAAGTCTTTTTGTAGTCATGTATATGTTCTCCCTAAGTTTTAGGGGTCCAATATGAGTTTAAATTGAGTTGGAAATTAGATCACTTAGTTTACTAAGTTAAGTTAAGTTAAATTAGTGCTAAATTGTTTTTGGAACTAATAAAGGACTAACAATCAGTTGGTGCACTAATGCATCCACTAGTGCTACTCCAGTTAACTGGATATTCCCTCATGATAAACTCATAAATGTCAGTTCAGAGAAAGACCCAGTTGAGACTAGAGTGCAGGGACAATGTACTATCAGTGGTATTATTTACTAGAGTGTAAATACCATGCATGCATCAAATATTGATCCTATGTTTGGATTGCGTATTTTTGGAAGCATGAATTCCCTTTATATACATGCTATTCATCCTAGGAATTATGCAAGATATTAGGGGCTTGGAGAGATGCAGGATTGGCTAAGTGTTGGCCAAAAGCTTGCTTGTGAGCTGAGAGAGTTGAGCGTACTTGTGTGGAATTGTTCTAGTGAGAACAAACTTTGTATCTTCACTCATATTTCTGATATATGCAATACACAGAGAGGGGTTTTGAGCAATGGATTTCCCCAAACACATCTTGTGTTATGTTCCATTGATTTATCTTCTTCTTGTTCATATTGTTTTAATTGATCTATTGGCTTCCGCTGGTTGAAAGTAGAAGTAGATTCTTGTCCTGTGCTTTAGTAAATTGCATGAGCTTGTGAATCTACAAGAATTTTTACGTGGTGTCGGAGCTAAGAACAATATACTAAAGGAGATTTCAAAGTTTTGAGTTTTGGGTTATAGGTGAAATTCTAATTTGCAATACATACTTCAGGATCGACAGATGGAATTCTACAGTTTGTGGCTCGAGTATGTTGGGTTGTGTTATATTCTTTCCACGACTACCTCCCCTAGTTAATCGAGGGGTTAGAGGGGGGGG
>APFE030885063.1:23069-34839 GCA_000404065.3 Pinus taeda
GGGGGGTTTGAGGGTGGCAGGTAGCCCCCCTCTACGGGGTCTGGGGCAGTGCCCCAAGGAAATTTTTTTTGGACCCTATATTAGGTTGGGCAGACCTACCTATGGTTTTGTGCATGGTTTTCGCACATGGTTTTGGACGCGATGGTTTTCGATCCATGGTATTGGATGCATAGGCATGTATAAATATGTATTGTAACATTGAAAGGAACATAATGAAAAATCAAGGTGGTAGTCCTAGTTTTTGGATCCAGGGGAAAATCTCTGTGTATATGTGTTTTATGTGTTATGCTCTCGCATTGTTTATTTTATGTGTTTTAGAATTTGTATGCAGGTAATTTATGTATAGGGTTAAAACGTACATTTGGTATCATAGTTGTTTTGGCTTCAAGGGGATGCCTTTGTTGCTGAGGGGTTTTGCTCAAGCCTGTGGTGGACCCTGTTCAATGGGATATTTGCGGGATCAATTCTAGTGGTGAGAGAAGATGGTGAGAAATTTAATGGTCAGTGCTTTGAGTTATGGAAACTCAAAATGGAGGATCTGTTGGTGGATAAATATCAGAGGATCGTGGTAGATCTAGGTACTAAACCAATGGGAGTGTCCGATGAAGAATGGAAGAAGTTGGATCGGAAGGCAAAGAGCACAATACGATTGTGTCTCTTAGATTCAATATTGTTGAATGTATCAGGGGAAGCTACGATGGAGGCTTTGTGGGACAAGTTAGTGACTTTGTACCAATCTAAGTCTCTGGTGAATAAACTGTTCCTATGGAAAAAGTTGTATACCCTGAGGATGAAAGATGGAGACTCAGTGATAGAGCATCTGAATGCATTTAATACAGTGGTAAGTCAGTTATTTTCTGTTTATATTAAAATTTCTTATGAAGATAAGTTCATCAATTTGTTGTGCTCTACCAGATTTGTGGGATAGTCTGGTTGTTGTAATAGGTAGCAATGCAACTGCCTTGTAGTTTGATGAAATAGTCTCATCCTTGCTGGAGGAGGAGATGAGACAGAAAAATATGGAGAGCCAGAATGGTGATGCCTTGTGTGTAAGAGGACGGTCCCAAAATAGAAATAAAAATAAGTCATCGAGTGGGAGATCTAAATCTAGAGGGAGATATAAGTCTCCAGGAAAACCTGTAAAGGTGGTGTGCGTGAAATGCAGAAAGGAAAGACACTACAAAAGGGACTATAAATCTAAAGCTCCCGAGAAAGGAAAGGGATCTGATGATTCTCCTTCTACAGAGGTGAAAACCGCCTCAGATGAAGGTGGGGATGTGTACTTGGCTTCTTCAAGTACACATGTAGATCATGCGGTATGGTTGATTGACTCAGGTGCATCCTTTCACTTCACTCCCCATAGAGAGTGGTTCTGCGTGTATGAGAAATACGATGGTGGTGATGTCTTCTTAGGGGATGATAAGAAGGCTAGAATCATTGTTCATGGAAAAGTAAAGTTGAAGTTGCAAGGTGGAAGGGTTAGAACACTTCTGGGTGTTTTTCATATTCTTGCATTAGCCAAAAATCTGATTTATGTAAAAAATTTGGATGATGCAGGTGTAAAAACAATGTTCAAGAAGGATACCTGCAAGATGGTTCGGGGAGCACTGGTATTGATGCGAGGAGTTCGGATTGGAACCCTATACAAATTGCAAGGTAGCACTGTTGTTGATGGGTGCAACAGTTCTATGTTTCCTGAAAGTGGAGAAGAAAATCTAGTGGTCTTTGGAGAGAAGACCATGCTATGGCATCAAAGGCTTGGACATATTGGAGAGAAGGGCCTTCGAATACTTCATGGTAAAGGTATGGTAGAAGATATGAGTAATAGCTCTCTGGATTTTGATTTCTGTGAATATTGTGTATATGGGAAGCAGAATCGAGTGAGTTTCCCCTCTGGTGGTAAGAGGGCGAAACAAATATTAGAGCTTGTGCACAATGATGTGTTTGGACTTGAGAAGGTTCCATCACTGGGTAAGTTTGTGTACTATGTATCATTTATAGATGAATTCTCAAGGAATACATGGATATATTTCCTTAAGAAGAAATTTGAAGTCTTTGACAGGTTTAAAGAATTGAAGGCTTAGGTGGAAAACCATGCAAAGAAGAAGATAAAGGTGCTGAGCACAGATAACGGTGGAGAGTTTTGCAATAAGAAATTTGAAGAATTCTATAAGAAGTGTGGTATAGCATGACAGAAGACTACTCCATACATACCTGAGAAAAATGGAGTTGTAGAAAGAATGAACAAGACATTGATGGAAAGGGAAAGAGGCATGCTGAGTGGTGCCAGGTTAGGACAAGAATTCTGGGTAGAGGCGGTGGAGACAATAGTTTACCTGGTCAACGGATCACCTTTATCACTGTTGGAGGATAAGACTCTGCAAGGTATGGATTGGTAAGAAACCCTCTCTTTCACATCTAAGGGTATTTGAATGTGATGCATATGTACATGTTCCAAAGGAGAAAAGAACAAAGTTGGATAGTAAATATGAAAAGTGCATCTTTATTGGGTATAAGGATGCTTTAAATGGTTATAAGATTTGGAACCTAGTAACAAGGAAGGTTGTGTACAACCGAGATGTGGTGTTTAGAGAGGTGAAAGATGTTATTAAACATGAAGTCCCATCAAAGGAACCCAAGAAGATAAAGTTTGAGCTAAAGGAGGAAGAATTAGACTCTACAACAGAAGAGGAATCAGAAGGTGAAGAGCCACAAAATCTGGTTGTGAGAAGATCAGTTCAAGAAAGAAGACAACCATAAAGGATAGTCCATCTGCTTTCTGTTCAAATTTTGCTTTATCTATTACTAATGACGATCCCATAACTGTGAAGGAAGCAGTAGATTCAGAGGATGGAAAACTCTGGAAAGAGGCCATGGTTTATGAAATGGAATCTTTGCACAAAAATGAGGCTTGGGACCTGGTGGAGTTTCCGACTAGAAGGAAACCCATTGGCAACAAATGGGTGTTCAAGAAGAAGAAAAATGTAGAAGGAAAGGTGGAGAAATACAAAGCTCGGTTGGTAGCAAAAGGTTATTCCCAGGTGCTGGGAATGGAGAAAGGTGATACTATTCCAAAATACTTGACCAAGTTCACTCAATGTCATGATGAAATTGGAAGTTTTGGAATTATGATTGCCGAGGATGATATGGTGAGTCTTGCTCTTCTAGGACTCCCAAAGAGTTGGCATAGTTATTAGGACCCTATCAATGATCGGGAGAAGTTGCCGGATTGGGAACGACTATGGTCGGATTTGATGTAGGAGGAGATGAGGAAGAACACCAAGGATGGATCTTCAACAAAGACTAATGATGAAGAGAATTGTGCCTTAGAAATTAAGGCAAAGAAGGGGAAAGGGAAAGCTTCCCATTCCAAATCATATTCTTATCATGGAGGTAAGAAGAAAGACATGAAGAAAGTTAAGTGCTTTCATTGTCATGATCTGGGCCATTTTGCTACAAATTGTCCACTCAATAAGTCTAAGAAAAATTCCTTAAGAGGAGTAGTGAGTGAGGCTTTGGCCTCTCAATTTGAATTGGACTTTTCCCTCATTGCATGCATGGTGTCATCAATGATGGGAAGTGTATGGTACTTAGACAGTGGAGCTTCATTCTACATGACTGACGACAAAGAGTTATTCAGTGACCTGGGGGAGAAAGATCTCCAGATGCATATTGAGATGGATGACGACGGGAAGTATAATGTTGCTGGATGGCACAATTACTTTTCAGAGGGAGCATGGGGCTCCACTCACCTTGAAGAATGTTATGTATGTGTCCGGGCTGAAGAAGAACTTGGTATCCATTTCCATGCTTGAGGATAGAGGCTATGATGTGATCTTCTCGAAAGGAAAGGTGTTCCTTTGACACATAGCCATGGGTCAGGTAAAGAAGATAGGTATTCAGGTGAAGAATATTTATAAGCTTGAGGTAGAGGAATGTGTTTCTTTGAGCACTAAAACAAAAAGGGTGCAGAGCTGAGATGTTGGTGAGTTGTGGCACATGAGATTGGGCCACTTGCATCATGGGGCTTTGAAGATATTGCAGCAGATCTCTACTATTCTTCCCAAAGGTACACTTGAGCAAGTTCATACATGAAAGGGGTGTACTATGGGAAAATACACCAAGTCTTCCTTTCATGACAATAGTTGAGCAGAGGCTATTCTAGAGCGACTACATTCAGATGTGTGTGGACCATTCTCGATAACATCCAACATCCACGTCCAAACACATGTATTATGTTATATTTGTTGATGACTATTTGCATAAATGTTGGATATTTTTCATGCAAAAAAAGGATAAAACTTTCACAAAAATTTGTGAGTTTAAAGCATTGGTGGAGAAAGAGTCGAGCAAGAAGGTTAAAGCTCTGCAAAATTATAACGATGGTGAGTATGTCTCAAGAAACGGGAGTTAGCGACACCCCATAACCCTCAGCAGAATGGGGTGGTTGAGAGGAAGAACAAAAGCATAGTAGGGGAAACAAGGGGGATGTTGCATGGTCAGGGCCTACCACTACACTTGTGGGCTGAGGCGTGCAACACAATAGTTTATGTTTAGAACCATAGCCCACATCAGATACTTGAGATAAAGACACCAGAGGAGGCTTATTCCGATAAGAGGCCAGATGTTGGTCAGTTGAGGATTTTTGTGTCATGGGTATATTTCCATGTGACTAAAGATGCACTGAAGAATCTTGAGCCGACAACAGAGTTTGAGATACTTGTGGGGTACACTGATACACCTCACAACTATCGAGTTTACTTTCCAACCAACAGGATGACAGTGGTTCACAGGGATATTAGATTCGATGAGGAGAAGGTCATCTAGTTTCCCTTGTGAGGGATCTTGAGCTACATGCAGATGAAGAGCTTTTATCTCCTAAGATTGAGGAGCCTCAGATTGATGTGGAGTAGCCACATGTAGAGGATCCGGGATTGGAGACATCCACTTAGGCATAGTCTTCCAGAGAGGGAAGAAAGCACACCAGAGAAGCTGACCGATTGTTGGATGATGCATGAGAGAATCTGGGAGCACACACTTCTCAATGCAGGCAGAGGAGGTCACCTAAGAGGTACACTGGATATGTGGCTCTTATGCGCTAATGTGTTTTGATAGAGCCATCTTCCTTTAAGGAAGAAGTGAAACCGCTAGTTTGGGTTGATGCCATGGTGGAGGAGTATGACTCCATAGTTCATAACAATGTTTGGGATGTGGTCCTGAGACTGAAGGACAAGTCAGTGGTGAGCTCCCATTGGATTTACAAGGTAAATAAAGTTTCAAATGGTGGTGTGGAGAAGCATAAGGCTAGATTTATGGCTTGTGGCTTTTCACAGGTAGAGGGGATTGACTGTGATAAGATCTTTGCTCCTGTTGCAAGGTACTCATCAATCAGATCTATATTGGCACTATCAGCACATATGGGTTGGAAGATACATTAGATGGATGTAAAGACAACCTTCCTTAATGGAATGATTGAGGAAGAGGTGTACATAGAGCATCCTGAAGGTTTTGAACCCTTTGACCATGAGTCACATGTATGTCAACTCAAGAGAGCATTGTATGGGCTGAAGCAAGCACCCTATGCTTGGTGCACCAGGATAGATAATTATTCACCGGGTTGGGATTCATCAAGAGTGAAGTGGATACGAACCTGTACCACATAGTGGTGGAAGGTAAATTATTGATCATTGTACTTTATGTTGATGATCTCATACTGATAGGTGATGATCAGTTGATCAAATATTGCAAGGAGGAACTTGCAAGAGAGTTTGAGATGAAGGACATGGGGCTCATGCATTACTTTCTTGGCATGGAGGTATGGCATGGAGATTGGGAGTTGTTTGTGTCTCAAGGCAAGTATGCCAACGAGATACTTAGGAGATTCTGCATGGAGAGCAACAAACCCATGGCAACTCCTCTATCCAGTAACTGGAGGAAGGAGGCTGCTACTTCAACGGAAGTAGTGGAAGCTACTATTTACAAGAAGCTTGTGGGTTTACTCATGTACTTGGTGAATAGACGACTGAATATGTGCTATGCATTTAACCAACTTAGTCAAGTGATGTTTAGGCCTATCAAGCTATATTGGAAGGTGACAAAGCATGTGTTGAGATACCTCAGGGGCACTTCTCAGTATGGATTATGGTACAGACGGACAGAGGGAGTGAAGCTTCAAGGCTTCACTGATGCAGATTGGGCAGGGATTCCATCTGACCAGAAAAGCACATCAAGAGGGATCTTTAGTATTGGGTCATCGACAATCTCTTGGTACAACAGGAAACAAAGATCGGTTACACTCAGTTTGGCAGAGGTAGAGAACATGGCCGCAAGTCGGGTAACATGTGAGGCCATCTAGATGAGGAAGATCCTGGTTGGTTTTTTTGGTCAGCGGATGGATCTAACTGTGATTTACTGTGATAATCATAGTTGTATCAAACTCTTTGAATATCTAGTTTTTCATTATCGGTCCAAGCATATTGATATACGATGTCATCATCTCAAAGATTATGTATTGAGGCAGATTATGTTGTTAGAGTACATTCCCATGGAGGAGAAAGATGTTGACATTTTGACAAAGGCAAATTCAAGATGTAAATTCAAGTTTCAAAGAGACAAGATTGGGGTAATTGATAATCCCTTTCTTGTTGAGAGGGAGTGTTGAGAAATGGAAACAATAAATTCTAGTTTAAATTTGTCCTTAAATTTAAACTGTGAATTAAAATCGAATTCTATTCTCATAACAACTTGTAAATAGTTAATTAGTTTAATTAACTTAATTATCTTAGGAATTTTGAATTGGAAGTCTTTTTGTAGTCATGTATATGTTTTCCCTAAGTTTTAGGGGTCCAATATGAGTTTAAATTGAGTTGGAAAAGATCACTCAATTTACTGTGTTAAGTTCAATTAAATTTGTTCTAAATTGTTTTTGGAACTAATAGAGGACTAACAGTCAGTTGGCGCACTAATGCATCCACTAGTGCTACTCTAGTTAACTAAATATTCCCTCATGAGAAACTCATGCATGTCAGTTCAGAGAAAGACCCAGTTGAGACTAGAGTGCAGGGATAGTGTACTATCAGTGGTATTATTTATTGGAGTGTAAATATCATGCATGCATCAGAGATTGATCCTATGTTTGGATTGCACAGTTTTGGAAGCGAGCTATTCATCCTAGGAATTATGCAAGATATTAGGGGTTTGGAGAGCTACAAAATTGGCTAAGTGTTGGCCAAGAGCTTGCTTGTGAGATGAGAGAGTTGAGCATACTTGCGCAGAATTGTTCTAGTGAGAAAAAGCTTTGTATTGTCATTCCTATTTATGATATATACAATACAGATAGCGAGGTTTTGAGTAGTGGATTTCCCGAGATACATATTGTGTTATGTGCCATTGATTTATCTTCTTCTTGTTCATATTATTTTCATCGATCTATTGGCTTCTGCTGGTTGAAAGTAGAAGTTTATTCTTGTCCTGTGCTTTAGTAAATTGCATGAGCTTGTGAATATACATGATTTTCTACATAAAGGTTAAATTTCTTGCCCTAAGTTTTCAGCACATTCATAAGATGTGGAATGAAAAGGCAGACTTGCTCTCCAAAAGAGCCCTCGAGGCTAAATAAGGCTTTATCTTCTTTGAAGAGATTAGGAATTCTCAGATCATTAACAATGGGCATCTCTTTTTTTACAAGGCTTCATCACGACTCCCTTCAATAGACATCTCCTGGCCTACTCAAAGGATATATACTTTAGGGTAATATGTCATTGTATTATGACTTTGCATTGAACACTTTTTTTGGCTGAGAGAGATTCGATTTCAATCCTTTCCATGCAGGGTTTTTTAGTTTTCTCATGCTACACACCTAGCCATTATTTATGGCAAATAGAATGTTGTAGCCAACAATATGTTTCTATAGACATTAGTTGTAAATATTTTTGTTGTCATTTGTGTCCAACATACTTTGTGGTTGCAAACTTTTTAGATCATATGACTCCACAACTGCAGTATTTTCCTCTAATGTTCAGTTGTATACATTTTTAATGTCTATGTTATCCTCCACTATATCCACAGTCTCTTAATTTTGGTACATAAAATGTATTTTCAGTGTTTTATATTAATAGAAAAATCGGTTTTTTCCTTTTTAAAAAAAGTGGTGTTGCATTTAATAGATGAAAAGAAAACAATGAAGAAACTAAAGAAAATATTAACTTTAATCAATTTATTAGTTGAATTCAAAAAGAATCTCCAAATACATAGAAAAACATAAGTCAAAATGTCCAAAAAAGCATTTTAAGAAAGCATCTTAAACAACTAATCAATTTGTATTTTTTAAATTAAGCTCAAGTTGAAAATTCAAGATACATTTAAAAAAACCAATTTATATTTTCTAAATTAATTTTATTAAAACTCATAAAGTATTTTTTTAAATGATTTAAAATGTTTTACTATTTTTAAATAAAAATAATTTATCTCAGTAAATAATTATTATTATTTTTAATTTAATAATATAATTTTAAAGTGAAATTACAGTTCTTATTATTTAAAATATACTTTTAATAAAATTAAATATATTTAACACTATAAAAATAGAGTAAATATTCTGATTTTATATATTACATCATTAAATGCACAACCAAAATAATTTGGGAAATAAATATTAGTAATTAAAATACACTTCAAAGTTTACTAAAAAGTAACCCTATACAATATTTAAAAATAACTTTAATTACCAATTTGACCGTTCGAAATTTAATTCTTAAAACTCTAAATCGTTTTATCATGTGTTAACATATTACAGAATTAACTATTTTTAATACAAAATATATTCAACTTTTATATCTTGGTTGCTCTTGGAATATGTTTATCCTGGTTATATTTTTTGTGCATTTTTTTCATATTCCTGAACTTGCTGTAAATGTGTTTGTATGTGTTTTATGTTTCTGTTTTTCTATGATGTAGGTATCTGTCCTTCTGTATATGGGGCTTGCTTGGACATCTGTCTTTTGCTGTTTCTCATATGTCCTGGATCGTGGCTTCTCTTGCCACTTTTTTGTATCCTATGTTGGTTTTTATATTGTCTCAGTATAATCCATTATGCTTTTTTCTCTGAAAAAAACTAAATAATTATAAAAATAATCTTTAAATTTTAAAATAATATGAAACTATTCCTATATACAACTACCATCCCCTCTCTTTGAAATAAAACCAAACAACTATGTATTTCCTTATATTTTCTTTATAATACTTTACATTACATAATTTTAAATTATTATTATATACAATTAATATCCACTATCTCCAAAGTCAAACCAAACCAGACGAGCTGTGAAGCAGCAAGTCCTTGCCAGTGTCAAATACGTTGTATTGTGCTTTTGAATAATGTTGTAGATTATTGTTTTCTGGAAATTAAATAACCTGCCCAAATGCCGAGAAGTGCGAAAAAGCAAACCAAAAACTATTAACCAAAAAAAAAAACTTACCGTAGAATGGCAGTAGTGAAAGAGCATTTCCCCAAGTGCATATTGTATAACAATTTGCAAGTGAGTTGCTTGCTGGCAACAAATCAATGTTGCATGAAGGTCAATTTTGAAAATTTGTTCATGAGAGAAAGGTTTAGGATCTGGTATGCATTAGCTAAAACCCTGAATACTAGAGGATCAAATAATAAAAAACTAACCAAAAGTTATGATTTAAGTAGAAAAAGAAGTTTCATTAGGAATTTTCATAAAGGACATTAAGGCGAAGTATCAAACATGAGAGCGATGATGAGACTTTTTTAGATTTTTCTTAATTCAAATTGAGTAAGCATTCAAGCCATATTGATGGATTTTTGTAAATGGACGTTGTAACTTTTTTAGGGAAGAAAAAATTGGTTATAAGTTCTAATAATCAAAAGCAAATAGTTTTTACTCTATTTTCTCAATCATATCTGCAATGCAAGATAACGCCAACTCTAAGCAGCATTCAACTAGATACTCATTCAAGCAAATTGGAAGTAAATCCCTTTTATGCAATTGGCTTAGGAACAAAACCATATAAATGTTTGATGATCTATTCAAGTGGTAAATCCAAGTTAAGAAAATCCCAATAGGGTGTTTGACTAACCACAGGCTTTGTCCTACCAAGCTTCTCTTCTGGACACCGTGATTGGAAAAGGTCTCCTATAAGAATCGTAATGCTCTCAGGCTATCTACATTACACTTAACTACATTTAGTAGTTATCTAACTACTCTATACATACAAGAAAAGAAATGATCCTACCTAAGTTATGGAAACTCACTTGGCTCATGCTACAACATTGAGGCTATTATGGGTTTGTTGAGATTTTTTGTTTAGTCAAATAGGCAAAAATCTCTGAAGGATGACAACAATAGGGATTCAGTTCCTAGATTAGCTCCAGGTTGTTGGGAGGGAGTTAATGCCTCCTATATTTGATGTGAGGGAGTTATGAGGCTGTTAGATTCTCTATGCTATATAACAGGCAATCATTCAGATGATTTGCTAAGAGAGTGTGAGGATTTCTTGATGTAATCTCCAAAATTTGATTAATATATTCCTGATGCCTATGTTTGGTGGACGTAGCCCAGATTGTTTGGGTGAACCACGTTAAAAGCTGTGTTCTATGTGTTTGATCTTCTGCTGTGTTAATTCTGTGTCTATTTGTTTGCTGTGCCTGTATTCCAACAATTGGTATCAGAGCATGTTGGAAGCAGGTGCTGCCTGGAAGAGCTGGAACGCTGAGGTGCTGCGTGCGTATGCTGGTGGACTGAGCTGTATATTGCTGGAGTGCGGACTGAACTGTATATTGCTGAAGCGCGGACTTGTGCCTGCGTGCGTACCTGGTATTTATATTTCTGATGCTTATTAAATAGCTGTGAAAGTGTGCGGACTGGCTTTTACGTTTTTTGTCAGTTTCAATCGATATCGGGGTTCTGAAAAACTGAAACACGCACACATCGTTTTACTTTATATACGCCATTTGCCACAGTCCAACTACAATTCTGTTTCCATAATTTTGTTTTAAGAATAAACATAGCAGAAATAGGGTACACGCCAATGTGGATCTCATATACGATGCAAAGAGAGTTATGAGCATGGAAATTGATGACGCAGAGCAATAATGGGACAGTCATCGAGGAGCACGCTAAGATTTCCGGAACACTGAAGTTTAGGTGGCTTGTTTTTGAAATGTTCACAATCATCAGCGGGATATTAATGCGCAGGTTTCCTCATATTAATGCGCAGGTTCATATTAGTTCCAGGTTCATATTAATGGTTAATGCGCAGGTTTCCTCATAAGTGTGCAGGTTTATATGTTCATATTTCAGTTTTGGGTTTTGTTGGCCGCTGCAAATATATGACAGTCATTTTTTCCTTTGTATATGGTTAAAATCGGCGTGGTTATATTTGTTGAAAACCGCATGGATATGATGTTTGTGAAATCGGCGTGGATGGCTTTGAACATAATGCGTTGTGTTTAAAAACATAAAAGGTTGAAACGCATATGTTATAAACCATATGGAAAGTGTAAGTGGTGGAGTACGTATTTTTTTTTAGAAATGCCATTAAACCAAAAAGGAGTTATAAGGGTTATGTAATATGGGTTTTTTTCTAAAAAAATTACAAGGTTGGAACGCATGTTAAATGGTGGGGTGTTAAAATATATTGGGGTATATATTTTGGGAACCCGGTTTGTTCAATACCGTAATCCCACGACATTTCCAGGATATCCATCAAAATACTTGAATCAAAAGTTGATAAAACAATTTTTTTT
>APFE030885063.1:46867-70665 GCA_000404065.3 Pinus taeda
ATTCCTTGCTTCCTTAGTTATGCTTCAATTTCTTGATTGTATATTTTAAAACAACTGACTGCTGCAACCAAAAGACTCTTCCCTTCAGCTTCTTTGTCACCTTCAAAGAGCCTAAGCCTGCTCTGATACCACTGTTGGGGATTTTTCTGATAAAATCCCCAAAACAAACAATATTCATGCACACAGAGGCAATGCTCTGTTTTCTTTACTCCAGGATCTTTTTTCACAGAGGAGCTTTAAAAAAAATTTACTGAACAGAGTATTGCACCACCATAAAAGATTTCCATTCATTAAAATAAATTTACTGAGACATATTCATCCTCTTTGCTGAGAGGGATTTACCAAAAACAATATTTAACCAAAACTCTGTTTTCACCTGAGAATTTACTGAGCTGGGTTTACTGCTGTAAAACCCCTTTTTACATTTATTGATGTAAAACCATTTTTACATATACTGTTGTAAAACTAACTTTTACGTATGTAGCTTCAAAAACAAGAAATTACATGCCTGCTCATTACAATGAATAAAAACTTCAGCATACAAAAATTTCATGCTCTGTTCTTTGCATTTCATGCTCTATTCTTTTCATCGCACTGTTGTGCGTTCGTTCCCTGGTTCTTCATTCGCTGCGAACCTGGTTCTACTCCTCCCCGTGTGCAATCCACTTGACATAAAGTCAACTCACATACAAAACATGTATCATACTATTCGTATGCAATTAATAAAAACTTACATGATCTTCTTACGCCCATACTCCCGTATAAATTAAATGTTACGCGCCGTAAAAACATTAAATACCTTACCTAAAAACATGTCATATCATTAACATAGGGTATGGGCAAAGTATTACTCCACGCATTTAACTTTAGCAGACCCCGTATACCTTCCTTGTGAATGGACGGCGGAGGATGGAGGACCAAATCGGACGCATATCGGATGCCAAGTTCTGACCGACATTTATCGTCCGATAAATGTCAGAGGGTGATGTCACCCCAATCCACGCGTCTTCTCTAGGTTTTATCGGAGTGCCTTCGTACGGAAACCACCTTTAACAAAAAGCGGTGCGATATGGTTCAGGCGGATTTGAGGTTTACCGTGGTGGTATTGGCGCGGTTGAAATTACAAATTTAACATATATCTTGCTGCAACTCAACAAATTTCTATTTTTGCTGTTCACTCAAATACACCTGAAAAAAATCCAAGTCAAAATTTTGATTAGTTGTGACAAAAAAAGCATCAAAACAAAAATTCTTTTAGAAATAGAAAGCAAAAATGGACATATAGAAAGCTAAGCATTATAGAATGGAAGATTTTCCACAATACAGTGGCACAATCACTATTTGTTTCACTGCCTTTGACATATAGTTCAAATTGACGATTGTTTTGTTCGCGTCCTATGACAAGTGCTGCGAAGCTTCCAACTGAATAATCTATATTTGCTTCTAAAAGCGTATCAATTGTAGTCTCTGGAGTAAGTCGACGTTCAAGATAAAGCATGGGTATTGTCCCAATGATAGTTGCTGAATTCAACGAGATGCAGTGGCTAGCATCACCTCTTTCATATTTGCTTTTCTTAGAGACACTGAATCCTATTATACAAACACTTTTGCCGACAGAGAAATACGAGGCAAATTGAGAGATTAGTTTATCACTTATGTTGATGGTTATTGTAAGTTGTCCATGAACAGCGACAAGGTCGAAATTCACAACCTGTGCCTTGGGTGGTGAGGAGGGCACTCGAGTAGAAGCAAGACCATATAACACTAACACATCACCTTCAAAAATAGTTGTTAAACTTCCCATGCAAATGTCCATTATGGACGATGGTACTATCTGTCGCTTTGTTGTTTTTTCTTTTGGCTACTGGCTATTTTTGAAACAATAAATGACAAAAGAAAAAACAAAATTGATTAGTGTATAAATATGAAGAGTAAAAATACTAAAATGGCAAAAGAAAATGTAAAAGTTATTTAATGTATAAATGAAAACACTGGTTGGTTTGTTCTTGATTATGAAAGGAAAAAGAGTGTATAAATATGAAGAGTAAAAATACTAAAATGGAAAAAAAAATGTAAAAATTAGTTAATGTAAATGAAAATATTGGTTGGTTTGTTCTTGATTGTGAAAGGAAAAAGAGCCAACCGTTTGTCCAAATGGCTAGATTCATTTCTGCTTGTTGCACTATCCACTTTATGACTGGATTCATTTATGCTTGTTGCACTATATGTTTTACGAGCTGACATTTTTTCTATTGGTACATGTATGAAAACACAACGAGGAAAGAAATATGTTGTAAATCAGTTATTGAAAACATTTCACAAGAGTTAGATGTTTGAAACACTAGTTTTGTAACTTAAACATATTTCAATTTTGACACAACAAATTTCCCAATGAAAATAGAAAGTAATGAGATCAAAAGACAAAGAACAAATAGGATGTACTGACGATTCTAAAGGAAGGCACATTATTGTACTTGGATTGTTGCAAACGAGGGATGTAGAGAAACCTAGCTTTTGTTGTGACCAGAAATGCAAGAAAGCGTATACCATGTTTTGATAAGAGTTGTAGCAAAGCATAAATTATGCTATGATCTGATAAATATGCATTTGCAAGATTGATTTCACATTGCTCAATAGGAAAACTTGTCCAGAAATAATCTATTGTTTTTTTTTTTTTTTATTATCATAGACATAACTTACTTCTTATTTCTTGCAAGTTCTCAGTTTTCATGTATTCTATAAGAGCTCGACTACGAACTGTTTCTAATTGAATATTAATGTTAAAATCGCCAATGATTAAGAAGACACAATTAACATGTGTGGTTTGTGATTTTGCTTTTCTAATCATTTCTATTATTGTAGACACTTGATCAAATGGCGCTGCATAAATGTTGATTAAGAAAATTGGTTGTTGGAAGTAGATGTCAAGTAGCGTGAGTTCAATTTTGTTGTTACAAAATATTTTTGTTGTTTTGATCAATATCTTCTCGTCTACACAAGTAAGGATGCCATGGATGTAATTTGTTATGGCAAAGTTGAATGGTAGGAATTGTTTGTGTTTGGGTGGAATGTGCAAGTGCATTTCTTGAAAACATAGAATCATATTGTCCAATAGGTCTGTGTCATGGACGACGTCGCTAAGATGTGCATGTAGACTGCGTGTATTTAAAGTTGCAATTGATAAAGGATTTGGGTTGCTAGTTTTTTTTTTTAATTCCAGTTTCCATGAAACAATTGTTTCTATTCATTTCATTTCATCTAATATATTGTTTTGTACATGAAAGTTTTGGGGTGTTAGCTTGTTAATCAAGTATAACGAGTCAATGGTTTTAACATGTGATAGTGCAATATAGACTAGCTCGTGTTTGGTGACACTAGTTGGGTCAAATGCAAGTTGATCCAATGTTAGTCCTTGTGTTCGATGTATTGTTCATGCACAAGCTAATTGTATTGGGAATTGTTTTTGTATTGTGATTTGTTATGAGACATTGCCAATGATTTTGCAGTTCGAAAAATTGGTGTCCAAGCTGACAAGATATTTATCTTATACAACTCCTTGAATTTGTTTCTTTGATGCTTTCCAATGTTCACATCTTGAATTTCTATCCAAACATTGGCATTTCCATTGTTATTGGATGAGTAGCATTTGAGAATGCCTTCAACACCATTGACTAATCCATCATTGGTATTGTAATTTCCTGCATATAACTCAACTAACATGTTTTGTTTGACTATTATTTTTGACGGTAATGCTATTGTCTTTTCAAAAGCAAAATAATTTGATCCAACAATTTCATGCTCATTAATAACATTTAGTGTTATCTATTGACCATGTGCAAGTGAAAGCATTTTTGTATTATGATTATGAACATCCATGTTTCGGTAGAAAATGTACGGGAAAAGTGGATCTAAAGGTAGTATCCTATGGCAATTGTCATTAATGTATGCAATATATTTTTCAGTTTGTGTGTTTAATCTCATCCTATTTAGGACATTGATGAAGATTGGGTCTTTTAGGCACACTAACGTATATAACTGATAACATTTTATTTTCTCTGTCCAAAAGCCATATGGATTCTTTTTCTTCTAATTCTTGGGTTTTCAAAGATAAGAGAGTCTCTTGCAGGGCTTACTTGGTAGAGATCACCAAAGAATATCATGTCAACATTAGGAAAATATGAAGTTGGTGTATGCAGGATTTGACGAAGACGCTTATCAATTTGATAAAGTGTTGTTGCACCAACAAGCGACACCTTGTCTATAAGAACTAGATGGAGCTGTTCGAAGTGATTTTATAATGTATCTAAATTTTCACTATTTAGTGATGAACAATCATTGTTGTTAAAGGGTAATTAGAATGCATAATGCAATGTGACACCACCCGCATTGGATGCAAATTTTCCTGTATGTGCTATGATTATTCCTTTTAGTTGTGATGGATTATAAGGAAATTTACCATTATGTATGCGTACTAACGATTGGAAAATTGCTAGCACTGCAAATGTTTTTCCTGTTCCTGCACCTCCCGTCAAGAACAAATGAATTGGTTCATCTGGACTACAGAGTTTTCTTGCTATCACATCAGCTACTAATTTTGCTTATTCCGGGTTTAATTGTCACATTAACTTATAATACTCTATGTTTTCAAGTATATTTGGTTGTTTGACAATTTCATATGGCCTTATAGATAATAGAGTCAAGTATTTTGAATGCTGAAAATGTTGCAAATCACTTTGGAAATCATAGTTTTCGTATTTTTCATTGACACATTTGTCAAATATGTATTCTTTGTTTCATTTGATTTCAGGCTATCTATGTCAAATATTTGTACAATCTATGTTTCTATTGCATTTATTGCATCATTTATGTCAACCCATGTAGGTCCTATAACAAATCTATTTTTTTGTTCATTTTGCCTAATTGTTCTTTCTAATGCAACATATGCAGATTGCCAACTTGGGTGATTCTGCTTGATCGCAGTCTCATTGACCTGATACAAATAGTATAACATTAATTGTTCTATACAATAATTTTCAATGTCTTTGTATTTATTATATCTCACGCATCAAATGACATATAGGTTATTTGCATGTTTGTGTTTATTCCTTTGTTTGTATAACTAGATGCAAATTATGCTAAACATATGGCATCAATAGCTATAGGTCGTAGAATATAATAGTCAATAATTAATGGACACATTATGTCTTCAAAGTGATTTGGTTCTTTTTGCAAGTCTTTTTTTCTTTTCAAAACAAATGCACGTTCTTCTATAGGAGATGTGTTAATGAAAATACATTTTCGTGAACTATAGTTTAGTGGAAGTGATAGCACAATGTGCACTACTTGCTGTGGAGACATTTGTTGCATGTTTACTAAAGCTTTCCCTAGACAATTAATATTGTTCATGATATCAAATTTTGTTTTAAGGTGATTTTTGCGTGTGTTATTAAAAGTTGATGTAAGTGTTTTATCTTCTTTTTTCATTTAGGAACTGCAGTACATTGCAACCACATATGAATCAAGTACAAATTGGGAGTCAGTGTTTACAATCCACATTGTCGGGATGTGTCGAGCAAAGTTATTTGTCCAGGTGTTAGGTGACTTTCTTTGTAGGAGTAAAGTTGTGTGATTCAATGTACATTGGATAACATGTATGTAATCATCATTTGTTAATATAATTCCATGCAAGAAGCTATCAAATGTATCCTTTTCATCATAATTGACATTGTTTATCATGTCAAATATTAGCTTCGCATTGGTTTTCGTTTTTGCACTATCAAATTCAAGAGGTTCAAGCATTTTCATTGTTTTCATTGGAGGTATTGGGAAATTAAATCAGCAATTGGATTTTTTTATGTTTCCTATAGGTTCTTGTGTGACGATGATATTGGATGGTTCTAAGGTCTTTTGTTAGAATCGATGAATAAGTTGATAAGTATTTATCAACAAAATTTTCAACATCATTGTTTGTGTCTTTACCATAGATCGATGCTCATTTTATCCGTAATAAGCCATGTTCATGATCACTTCCTCTATTTTGGAATTCTGTGACGTAGAAGTAGTCGACGATTTCTCCATAATACTCGTAATCATGAACTATTAATTGACGTAGAACATCCATCCTAGATCTATAGTAACGTACACAAGTTACATGATCATTTCTTATTAATGAATGTGGCTCATTTTCTTCTAATTCATTTTTGTTTGGTCTCATAGTGTTTTGCCTTATATGTTTTAATGCATTCATCAAAGGCTCCCAAAGGTGCTCTACACTACTAAAGGACACAAAAAAAGTAGGTGGACCTAGTTGCCGAATCATCGCATACAATTTTTTACATATTTGTTGATGGTAGTCTGGTGAAGTGCGAATTGTTTTTAAGTGTGTGTAGCCAATGTCAGATTTCAAAATTCAATCCAAATTTGGTTTGGATTTGACATCTTTTGCAAGTAGTTTTCTTCCTTTCAACTGACCTTTTCTAATTCTAATCCACATAATATTCAATACTTGGTTTATGATAATGCGAATTGCTTTATAAAATATGTTAGTTGTATGGTAAGCAAAGTCATGATTTTTATGCACGACTTCCCATTGACAAATTTTTTGATATGTAGAGTTTTTCAACATATCATTTGGGGGTTTGTTTCCATAGAATAATGATGGAAAACTCATTCCTTCTGAGTATTTATCTTGGAATATACCTAATGGCATATAACTTGCAACAGGTGCAATATTAGTTTGCCTATTTACAAGGTCATGGATAGTATGTGGATCAATGAAACCATGAACCAATGTTTTTGTGATCGGTTCATCAATATCTTGATCATCATTTTCAATATCTTCAATGTCATACGTATTGTTGTACGCTTCTTGGTTTTCTATGAACAATTGTTTCTAATTGTCGTCTATGTTGGCATTTTCTAATTTGTAAAGCGTTGTTTTGCATAATTGTTTTAATGATTTGATGACTGTGTGAACTTGAACTCGACCAAATGCATAGACACTTTTGAATTTTAAATGATTTTTTAGCACAAGTACCACTGTGCTAGTGTCTTTTATGTTATGAGGCAACTAATCCGTTAATGAAAAAGGTATTATTGATTATGTGTGAATTCACTTATGTTACTTAGTGAAACGGATCGAAAAGATTGCAAATAACATAAACACATAAACAATTTGAAAACACATTTAAACATATCAACACAACCAGATTTTATAAAGGAGTTCACCAGAGTTTCTGGCTACGTCTCCTGGTCCTTTCGCTTCCAGTGTTGACCTCTTTATTTTGTCTTCAAAATGCTATTATAGGCATGAGCTAAAAAATAGAGTCTAGAAAAAGAACCTCACCATTGCATTCAGCTCGAAATTTCGAGTCAAACGAGTATAAACTTTCCCATATTTGGCCACTGTGACCTCCAGACCCCCTGGAATGAGCAAAACCACTTCTACCTTTTTTAAAACCGCCTTTCCGTTGACCAAATCCACCTCTGTGGATGAAAAACCAACTCAAAATCCATGCACACTCTTTTGGGCGGATTGTACCTACAACAAGTGAAAAGGTTTATGTGACGACTTGTTAAGAAGTCCGTCTGGCTTGGAGTATTGGTAAGAGCTTTAGCATGAGGTCATTTATATAGTGGGAGGTCGGTGGGTCAAAACTCCCACTCGACACTTCTGATGTTTTACATGGTTTGGATATGATTTGATATATCACAAGTTTGGTATTTGATATATTTTGATATATCGTATATATTAGATATCATTTTTTGGGATTCAACTACGTTAAGAAGTCATTCATCTATGACCATTTCCATGAGAGGTAGTTGTAACTGACCAATTTCTCATGATTTTTGAATAGTCCATAAGAGTGAAGGGAGCTCTAAAATCTCCCTTCACTCTTATGTATTTAAGTATCGAGGGTCTTTCACAATGCATTATATTATATATACTATATATATATAATATATTGTATATGGGCCATATACGATATATTATATATATCGCATATGATCCATATGTAAACACATATGTTTGACACTACTCTAATTCCGGTAAGGTGACCGGTGGTCGTGGGGTTGACCCCGACCGTCTGACCCTTTTTCCGGTAGCCATATCCTATCCCAATAAATACAATATCCGCACCGTTATAAACAAGCGACAACATAACTCAACTAGTGAGAAAAATCCAACAAAATCTTAGCCTTTTCGGGAGGTCAGGGGTTCGATCCTCCCTAACCCCCAAATTTTGGGATTTCATGCCAACATTGGGTAAATCTGGGCTGCCACGTGTCAGCACTGGATTGGCCCATATCAACTAATCAAATCATGACACATCACCAACCTTGATGACATCACCTTGGACATATGGCGCATTCTCGGGATGACACTTGTCCTGCTGACATCACCTTGTGTTGACCATTGACCTTTGACTTTGACTTTGACTTTTCCTCATTTTGTCGTAGTTTGCCTTGAAACTTTGACTGGCTTTAACTTCTTCATCAGGGCTCGGATTTACGAGTTGTTCACACCGTTGGAATCGTATCGACAAACACTTCGATTTGATTCAACTTTTATATGCATTTGAAGCGTTGATCCAAAGGCAACACTGAATCCATTTTGGATCAGCAACGCAGATTGAATTCTAGATATGTTAGTTGGAACATTGATCACTCCTCCAGTTAAACCTAGCTGTGGTATTTTACATCGATAACTCATTTCCTTTATTTGTAAAAATGGAAATTGTAACGCCACTAGTCTTTCTTCTAACTCAATAAGCTGACTAAGTGTTGTAGTGCCTTTATTTCATCTTATTTTTGCAGGAACTACATATTTAGGAACTGTGTCATTTGAAAATGTTTTTTTTCAAAGCCTACAAATGAAGCAACTATTATTTTTGACATTTTTAAATCTCGATTTTTCAATTTCATGGGAACACTCTAGCAGTTTGCTAATGTTCTTTGCATGCCTTTTTTGTCTCACTTATTTCATTTTCAAAACATCTCTTCTAAAGAAAGCTCTTTCACATATCGAACAATGAAAGATAGGTGTATCGTTTATATGTTAATGATATTTTTGTTCAGACAATGATAATTTTGTTGACTTGTTTCTTAATTTTTTTCTTGATCTTGACTGACACAAATATTTTAGCACTACCTCTTGTTTCATTTTTGTTGTGTTATATGCAAGCTTTATTTTATGTGTTTTCGAGTTTCTTCGAATAGCGTCTTTAAGAAGATGTGAATACAAGTTTTTATTTTGCTTGTTTAAGGAAGAAGATGGTTTGAATTTGCATGCAGTTAGTTGATCTATTGCTTTAGACTTGTTCGCAGCATTGTTTTTCAAATGTTGCATTGATTCAAAGGTGGCACTATCCTAAGTGTTAATGTCATTTGAAACATGAGATGTTTTTCTGGATTGGTGTTCTAAATCTTCTAGTAGTAGTTTTTGTTTCATTGTTGTGTTATAGGCAAGTTTGATTTTCTGTGTTTTCAACTTTCTTTGAATAATGTCTTTAACAAGACGCAAAGATAAAGTTTTGTTGTCCTTGTTTAAGCTATGAGATGCTTTGAACTGGGTTGCACCAAGATCAACTATTGCTTCAGATGCTTTGAATTTGGTTGCATCAAGTTCACTTATTATTTGACTTTCAATATTGCCTATTTGTTGTAAGGGTTCATAATAGACATGGCCTATACTTGTTTCAAATTGCAATATGTTCAAAGTTATAAGTATTGTTTATGAATTAGATATTTTCTTGAATATGGACATTGTAACTGTAGACCAAATGACAAGATCTATGTTTAGCATTTTGGCTAGCCAAGCAAACACAAATAGATCACCTTCAATATTTCTTTTGTTATAGGGCAATGCTCATTGTTTTATGTATTCCTACCAAGTAGTTATTGTTTTGTACTTTTCTACACGACTAAAGTATGTATGCTCTGTTATGCATCTATTTGCAAATGGGTCATTTTGAACAAATACATTGCAAAATGTTTGTGCAATGATAAGTCAAAGGCATGACACACTATATTCATTATCTAGAAGGTAACAAATTGTTTCAAATGCCCTCTCACCATATATTCTATTGAACATAGGCACCCTATCGAGGTTGGTCATGGTCGTAAATGTTTGATGTTCAAAGATGGATAAGTTACTTTGTTCATATGCAGTGTTCGTTTGGAGCCAGAAGGAAGAATCCATGATAGGGTCTTTTTTGCTAAGCAATGGCTCAAAGTGGCCATTTATAAGATGCTCATCATGAAATAGTATGTCTTATGTATTTGTTGCTATTGTTGAATTAAATTGCAAATACATTTTCATTTTAGTTTTGGACTGAATTCTAATTGGAATTTTCAACCATTTTGCTAATGAATGTATGCAAAAAATGGCCCCCCATAGTCCTTGAGATTCTAGAGGTATATCAATTGAAGCTGATATAGACATTTTTGCTAAATACAAATCATGATCACTGATGTTGTGCATTTCTGTTAATGATTCTTCATCGAGCTCATTTTGATAAGCTATAATTGCTTCCTTATCCTTTTATGCTAAACATCTTATAAAATATTGAATTGTTCCTTTTCTTAATTCTATTGATGTATATGTACAATGTAGTAAAAGTTGTAAACTATCAAACAAATAGTCTCCAATCACATATGAGAAATTGTTTACTTGAAACCAGTTATTCTTTCATAGTACAAATGCCAATTCCTATTTTTGAGATGATGTATACATGGCGATGCTTATGCTTATTATGTCAATACAACTGTAAATGCTAGCATGTATATTGTGTAGTTGTTAAATTGCAAGTGTCAATGTCTACTGAACTATTCCAGTGAATCTTCAACAAGTGTCTAGTGGGATGTTTTAGTAGAAAGACATGCAAAACCCAAAAATATGATTTATTTGTATATAAATCTAAGGACCAATGTTATATTTCTGATCTACATATTTATATTTATTTCATTGCATCCATATAAATTTTACATATGCTCCTTTCTTCAATATTTCTAACAGTTAATTGCATCCATATAAATTTTCATATGTTCCTTGCAAAAAAGATATACACATACTAAATATGAACAAATCATGAATATGAATCTCATCTAACTTGACTAAGTTCTAATCAAATATCATAATCTAGATAGCACTAAAGACCAATTCCAACAATTGCATTGATCATGAAAAGCTCACCAAGTAGGGTAAAAGGGACATATGTTTTGTCATATGCCTATGTTGGATTCTTTCAACCATCAATTTTTTATTCTAGAAAAATTTAATGAAAGGAAACATTTTGCTCGAGCTATCTATAGACACCATTGACTTCTCTTGCATATGTTGTTCATTTATGTTAAGTTTTTTACTTTCAAACTTTTTATCTCAAAAAATTATTATGCCTAGTGGTTATCACACATGCTGTCATGGAGAATATTATTTTATTATGAGAGCCATAAATAAGCCAAACTTTGTCCAACATTTAGTTAAGAACATGCCAACATTCTAAAATTACTGGGTCTCATAACAAGTGCAATCTAGGCCTTAGAACTCTGTGAAATTTCTCATGTTCTAGGAGTATAAACTTGGCCTCATAATTGTGGCACAAACATAGAATAGTGGCCTCAAAAGGGGGCCAAAATTCACCCTCTAAGAAAGTATTCTCCTATAATACCGAAGTTTATCTCTATGACACCCTAATAAAGGTACTATGCAAATTTCCCGTGGCATACTCTCTCTGTGATGTAGTTGTACATACCATTTTGAGACATAAATGCAAGTTCTCTGAGGTATCAATGAAGGTAGATATCCGAGTTTCCTGTGTAAATTCAAGCTACCTAAGAAATTTCTATATAAATATTTATGCGAACTCCTATCCTGACATGCCATGACATTATTATTCTGTAACCTGGATCGAGACCTATGATACTCCTTGGAGGAAATTTCACTATAGAATTTAAGAGACAAGATTTCTCAAAGAATCTCAGTAAAACAAGGAAATAAGTTCCTATGACCTATATCTCAAATAAGTCAAGCTTCTTTGTAACATATTACATGTGCAAAAGAGGAGCCAAAGTTTGTGGAAGCAAAGGACCAATAGTCTGTAAATTTTATAGAAGACGAGAATTCATAAAGGCTATTTCTATCTCCAATCAAGAAGCACCTTCTCTTATGAAACACTCATGCCATCATCTATTGGTCAATATGAAATTTGTGTACTCTTCTATGACACCCAAGCTCAGAAGAAGGCACCCAAACTTGTTGCCAATCTAAGCAATTATGAAGAAGACCAAAACAAAACTTATGAGAATTATTGTTACTTACATACCTATGGTTTCTACTTCTCCAACATGGATCAGATCATATGGCACTTCTAGATGAAATCTGGAACTTAAATAACCTGCCCAAATGTTGGGAAGTGCAAAAAAGCAAACCAAAAACTATTAACCAAAAAATACTTACCATAGAATGGCAGTAGCGAAAGAGAATTCCCCTAGTTGCATATTGTATAACAATTTTCAAGTGAGTTGCTTGCTGGCAACAAATCATTGTTGCATGAAGGTCAATTTTGAAAATCTGTTCATGAGAGAAAGGTTTAGGATCTGGTATGCATTAGCTAAAAAGTTGAATACTGAAGGATCAAATAATAAAAAACTAACCAAAAGTTACCATTTAGGTAGAAAAAGAAGCTTCATTAGGAATTTTCATTGAGTATGCGATCATTTTATTGAAGATGAGAATTCCTAAAGCCTATTTCTTTCTCCAATCAAGAAGCACCTTCTCCTATGAAACAATCATGTCATCATATTTTGGTCAATATGAAATCTGTGTACTCTTCTATGATGCCCAAGCTCAGAAGAAGGCACCCAAACTTGTTGTCAATCTAAGCAATTACGAAGAAGCCCAAAACATAACTTATGAGAATGATTGTTACTTACATACCTATGGTTTCTACTTCTCCAACATGGATCAGATCCAGTGGCACTTCTAGTTTCGTGCAAATCACCTTTGGCAACATATCTCCAAATCACCTTTGGCAACATATCTCTGAGATTCTTGTGGCATAATATGAAATTCAGAAACAAATCAAGATGGCAAATAACACCTATACAAAATTTGTTTCTATACTTGTGTTAGCAACCATGCCTATTTCACATCTTAGAGAAGTAAATAAAATAGAGCAAACTTCAGTGGGAGCTAGTGTCTCACAACAAGATGCTCATGGATTAGTTGTTCCTTCATCTGGCTCAAAAAAAGTGCTAGAGAATCTCATTGCATCTAGGTTATGGACTGCCAACTGTATATGATATTCAGACTCCCTAATTGGGTAGGTAGTGATACCAAAACTGGATGCATGACAATACTGATACAAGTGAAAAAAAAATACTCACAATATCCAAAGGAAAGAAACACTTAAACAATTTGTTGGGGGACAAGTTGCGCCAGGTATTACACAATATTTTGTCACGCCTCTTGCACTTCCTTGTGACATACCTGGGAGTGCTCGAAACATGACCATTATACAATATACTCATCCATGTATACAACTCATATTCCTCCTAAGACTTTGTTTGGAAAATGCCTTGAGATTTCCCTGAAGAAATAGCTCTTAAAACCCTAAAATGAGAGTCATCGCTCTTATGAGGCTTAAAACCATGATGGTCACCTATTGCACTGTGCTTGACCAGTGATGGCATTGCTCTATTCCCTTTCATACCCATGATGATCCCAAAAAAGGTATTTTTCCCAAATAGGATGGGAACCTTCGTGATCTAAAAGCTTCCAGAGCGATGAGTTGGAGGTTGTTTTGCATAGATGAGGTCGAATCCTCTCAACTTGGCCTCTTAGTATTATCCCTATGAGCTACCTCCTTGAGATGAGGGCCTAATCCTATCTTTGGAGAAGTCCTAAATCACTTTCCCAGTCTATAAATTTATCCTCTCCCATTCCGAAATGGTTGGTCTATGTCTATTTGCACCCTTATGTTGAAATTGTGCCTAAGGCTATTCATTTGACTTGGAGAAGGAGTTCTTGGAGAGTTCTTGGCTTAAACTTGGATTACTACTCATGGAGAGCCTTTCAACAACAAGGCTTTGGTTTTAATATTCCCTTTATTTTCTAATAATATACAACTAATGGTTCATCTTCCCAAAATGTATATGTTCATGTATTATTTAGCTTGACATTGCTTGATCAGTTAAGTAGGTTGTTATTGGATTTGCTAATGGTTTTGGCATGCTTTGTTGTATATTGATCACTTGTGCAAGTACATAAACACTAAGAGAAACAGGAACAAGTCCGTGACACAAGAGTTTCGAGTTCGTCCACAAAGGAAATCGAAATAGCATCAGAACAAGGTAGGCGATCTCTTTCGTTCTACTCTTCAATTATGACCTAAGAAGATGTCTAGTTAATTGTCACTTCAGTTGCTAGATCCACTCATTGGGCTAGAGGGATCGTCTCTATCTGCAAAGAGGTTTAACCTTGTCAACAAAATGGCGACTCCACTGGGGAAGCTATAGCCCTTTCCATTCAATCCTTCACCTTGATTTTGTGTTGAGTTTGACCAACCGTCAGTTTTCTAGCTTGTTTGCTTTTCTCTAACTATTTTCACTTTCTAGTAATTGCTTGACGACATTGATTTTTGTTTGGGCTATTTTTTTTTTTTTTCTTCATTTTCCTTGCCCATCACGGGTTTTCCTCTGACAGTCGTGATGATATCATAGATTTTTTAAGTACGATCATGATTATCGCTCTTTTTCCTATGACATCGCTGTGATCCTAGAGTATAAGAGAAAATATGGTTTTTCTTCTTGTCTTTAGTCTCTGTGTCCTCTATCAATGATTTTCTAAAGTGTCTATGGTGTTTTTGATTGATTATCTTGATTAATTTGCAAAAATTTGTCTCATTGGCTTTGAAGTGAAACGTGATTGAGTTCTAGGGTTTTTAGTCAATTGGTCATCACTTGCTGCTTATTGGTGTCGTTGAGATGCTTGTTTTGCTGATTGATTGAGTGTTGTTTTCTATGGAAATCATAGAAAACATCATTTTGCATTTGTTTTAGCTTGTATTTCGAAATTTACTTTTCGTGAAAATGCATTAGATTAGTTGCATTGAAAAGTTATTTTTTGAAGATTCATCATTGAAAATAGATCAATTTTTTCAGTGATTGAAAGCTAAAGACTATATTAGGTGCATCAAATCATTCAAAGCAAAAATAAAAGCATAACTCCTATAAGTGCATATTTGTAAAGTAAAAGCATTTTGCTTTCGAAAAAGTTGCATTTAGGATAGTGAAAACTCAAAATCTTTTTACTTTTGGCATTGCATTTAATGAAATGAAAGATTAGATTTTGTTTTTACATTTTGCATTTGGAAGATGAAAGTGAAAGTTAGTGGAAGGCATTTTGGATGATGCATTTTGTTTGATGCATTATTGATTGAAATTTCTTCCTTTGATTAGTCTAGCTTTCATTGAAATGAAATGTTTTCCTTTTCTCATGTAGTTGCATCTTAGGTGTTCATGTGACATCATTTTGAGCCCAACTTGAAACATAATTGAAGATTAACTTTAAAATCTATCAATTAATATAAGGATAATTTGAAACATTAATGCTCATACTTAGTGGTCTAGGCTAGAGATGTGTTCCAGCGTCTATAAAACTTAACAACTGTCATTTGCTTTTGCATTAGACAACACTAGCACAGACTTGTGCTCCCCGTATTATCGAGTATATAAAGGGAGACCCTCATAGATTGCAAGTCTTTATACATAGGAAGCTGAGTATGCCGCCCTGTAAACGTGATACACAGAACACAACATTCAGGGAGGTTGCTACACATATGTCAAGTCCTTGGTAAATTTATTTGCTGAGGTGTATATTACAGTTCACGGTTACTTGGTAATCCATTTTGCCTAGATTTACCTGAGTAGTCATTTCGATCTTTTCTGACTCCTTAAATTCAAAAATATCATCGAGCACTTGTCCTTTCAAGCTCACTAAACCAACTAAAGTGACTATAATCACCTTTTCGTCCTTTTCTTGACTCTTAAAACATGAAAAAGCAAAGATTTTGTTTCAAATTCTAAAATTAATTGACCGTGGAACAACATCCTTCCTGTGGAAATACTCCTTAGTATATCTTAGGTTGATACCAATGGCAACATTTCCTGAGTCTACCAGTCAAGGAAACCCCTCTAATGGGAATCTTAGTCCTTTTCCTTCTTTCGGAAATACAGGTGCTCCCTATATGGCGACGTTGTCCCTTCCTGGATTGACCATTGGTCTGTGAGTTTGGTTGTTTTTGACCTCAGTGGTTTCGAGTGTGGAAACTTCTTTTCAATTGAGTTCTCCTCCACCTAAAAATAATCAACCTCATGTTGATCCTAAAGTTTACCCTCGACTTCTTCTCCTATTTCTTCACCTTGTTTTTCCTCTTCGCCTAGTGAAAGTCTAGATTCTAGTAACCAGGAAGATAAGAACAAGAATAAGAGGACGAAGAAGAAGAAGCAAAATAAGAAAGGGAGCAACCAAACAACTATTGTTACTGATGCATCTAATGAAGAAATATCTTCCAACCAGCCCCAGAAAGTAAAATTCCCTTGCATGTTATGTAAGGGTGACCACCTTCTTCGAAATTGTCCTGGTATTCCCCAGGTCTTGGAAGTGTAGTCTACAGGTTCACATCGACCTTTGTCATCAGCCTCCAGCGATAATGTTTGTGACAAACCTTCAACTAGTAACAATAAAGCTGATGGGAGAAAAGGAAAAGTCAAATTTCCCTGTAAGTTGTGTGAAGGTAATCATCCCATTCACCTTTGTCCTCTTATGGATGAAGCTTCCAAATAGTTGGACAACCTTACAACTTCTCAACCTCGTCTTCCAACTGGGTACGGAAATCTTTCGAATGATCCTTCATTATTTCATCCAATGATTGATCAAAAGTCGTCTTTTGTCAAACCCACTCTCTCTGGAAGTGAGTCTCATGAGTCTGTTCTCAACCAACCATTAGTTAAGAAACCGGTAGACTTGAATCCATCTTTAGTTAAACACACCTTTCCGGTAGAGAGTGAACCTCATACTGCTCAAGTTCTTCTGGTCTCTTCAGTTTCGAATGAACTGGAGGAAAATCCTCCTGTTGTCAAGGTGCATGAGAGAATTTCTCCTATTCCCATCAAGCAAGAAGTCAAATCTCATGTTCCTACGACACCCCCTTTGAGTAGTTTAGTCACGTCTTTTGATTGGATTCGACTAGTAGGGTATTGCCTTCTGTCTTATGTGCCTTTCCAGATTACAGTACAAGCTTACCATATGGCTGTACCTAGCACAGTCGTAGACGAGGGTGCATCTGTTAGTATTCTATCCTTAATTGCTTGGCAAGATTTGGGTTCTCCTCAGCTTGTCCCCATCACCCAGAATCTATTAGCTATTAACAAAGGAACCAATCAACCGTTATGGATCCTTCCTAAGTTACCTATTACTTTGGGAGGAAAGACTGTCTATATAGATGTGATGGTTGTCCAAGGCCCATTAGATTTTAATATACTCCTTGGTCGTGACTATGTTTATGTCATGGGATCTCTGGTTTCTTCCCTCTTTCGAGTGATGCGTTTCCCGCATGATGGAAGCATTGTGATCATTGATCAACTTACATTCATTGGTACTGAATCAAATCCCTCCCAACCATCATCCATAAATGGTTCTTATGTGCAAACAGTATTGCCCCCGCCACAGGTAAATTAAGTGGCCACCTATTCCATGCACACATCTACTAATTATCTAGTAGGCGATGTAGTACACCATGTACTGGGGGCATTGGAGCCCAATTTTTCATCTGGATCCTTGAACATGTATCCCTTCCAGAATGTTGTTCTCCCATTTGATGACAACCTCTTGGAAGCCATGGCCTGTTTTGGGTTGTGAACAAAGGATATGGAGCAGAGTTCCCTGTCCTGTGTCAAGCTCCTTAAGAAATGAAACAAAGGATATGGGTCAAAGTTATTTGTCTTGTGTCAAGCTCCTTAAAAAATGAAAAACAGATTGATGGAGTAGAGTTCCTTGTCTTGTGTCAAGCTCCTTAAAAAATGAAACAAAGGTGATGGAGCATAGTTCCTTGTCATGTGTCAAGCTCGTTAAAAAATGAAACAAGGGTCACGAGGATAGTTCTTTTACTATGTCAACCTCGTTAAAAAATGAAATAGGTTATCCCGAGGATAGTTCTTTTACTATGTCAACCTCATTAAAAAATGAATTAGGCCTCCATGAGGATAGTTCTTTTACTATGTCAACCTCGTTAAAAAATGAAATAGGTGTGATGAGCATGGTTCCTTTACTTGTGTCAAGCTCGTTAAAAAACGAAACAAAATGCCCTTCCAATTCAAGTCTTTGGTTAGATTTCGTAAAATCCTAGTCGAGTCTTTCACTTGATCTCATAAGTGAACCTTCTTTCCATCCACTTAGGTGAATGAAATGAAGCTTGGGGGGCATGTACCTTGAATTGAGTCATTATGCTGGGGGCATGCAAACTTATCTCAAGCATAGTTTATCTTTGTTTCAAGCTTGTGTAAAAATGAAACCATTCCCACTTTACATCTCATGATTACCATTTTTATCAACCGATTCTTTTCTAGATGAGCCTTGGTTCTTTCATTCCATCGTCACCATATCTTTGGCTGAGCATATGATTTCACTTTGTTGTTTTTCCTATGCCTGAGGAACATCTGCGAGGAGTGGTCATATTAGCCAACCTCTTAACCTTTACATGTTTTGAGGAGTTCCCTCATGACCAGAACCAGTTGCTATCCTTTCATACCACTCGTTCCTCTAGGTGGAGTCCTCTTTTAACTCTTTTGAAACTCCAAAAATATGAAAATATTGGAAAGTACTTGTCATTTCTAACTCGTTAAAGTAAATTAATTAACATATACTTAGTATAAGTTTAACCCTTTTCCAGATTGAGATAGACTATTGTACAAAAAATGAACAACTTAGTCAAACATGGCTAGGAGGTTCTCTCGAATATTGTTTTCTACCTTTTCGGATTCGAGAGACAAATTGCGAAAAGGGACCTGGTGGAGTTTTTTTCTTCTCTTTTTCAACTCTCCAAATATGAAAAATACATTGAGTTTGTCTTACCTCAGACTCGTTAAAATGTTACGACAAAGATTCATCACCATGATGAGACCGAGCTTCTCATTCCTAGGGCTCATAATACTTACTGGGATGGATTCATCTGAAGGATGAACTTATACAACAAGCATATGGTATCCTATTCAGTATTGTGTAAAAATAAATAGGTACTCGCTAGAAATAGCGGGGAAAAAATGAAGATGAAACATCCTTTGAATAGGCAGGATGTCACTCTTAAACATGACACTCTTCTAATTTTGTGTCGGGTTTGGGATATCCTCACTCAGTTACTTGTCTTTCCGGGTTTGGGTGATCCATTTTGCCTCTCATTCCACTTCGTCATTATGACCCTTGGTCCTATGTTGAGTCAAATGCTGCCACACTTCAAAGTCGTGTTACCATAATGTTCAAGAGAATTCATATTTGTAGTCTATTACCTATACATTATCTGAACTTTTTTTACAGTCCTGGATCATACTCATTTCGTTCCACTTTATTCCTTGTTTTGTGTCAATGATGAGGGAATCATTATGACCCTCCTTCGATGAGTCACTTCCTGTCGACTTCAGCTCATTATCCAGGAAGACGACATAGAGACACCCTTTCAGTACCTTGCAGCTTGCATGCCTTAATGGCAAGTTCTTCACATTCGACAATAGGTTTCCACTATTGGCCTTCGATCGAGTGATTCCATGAGTGTTTGACTTCAACTTCATTATCACATTCATGGATTGTACTATCATACCTTGAGAGCCATTATCATTATGGGTGGTTCCTCTCGTGCCTGTTAACGGTCCACATCAATGGACGGTAATCAAGTGGTTTTCTAACTTGTTCTACTATGACACGTTCATTCACATGTTAGAATTTGTTCTTTGATTAGGTCAGGATGGAGTGCAAGACCCCGAGTCTTGTCTAATATGACTCAAGAAGCATGAAGTTATATGTTATTCATGATTGTACACATGTTTCTGCTATATGGATGACTATGACCATACCGTGGGACTTTACAATTACGATTGTTACGCAGTAATTTGTCACTGTTGGTCACCGTCCTTGTTACCCCCCCGCTGTCACACATTGGAGGACACATTTACGGACCTGTGACCAGTGACATAACTTGAAAAACACTTGCATTGAGGTCTCCTGAGTATGAATTTCAATAACCCTGAAGACACCCTTTGAAGATTAACCTTGGAAAATACCCTTTTTTCATTAGCGCGGGTCCACAGTGTCTAACTCGCGCCCATGGCTCAGTTCCTACAAAGAGGGCGCGCCCATAGACGCTCTTTCATAGAGCACGACCCGCGCCACACAATTTGGGCATGATTTTTGGCCAGCGCATGCTAGAATGCTTTTTCCTCCGTGACTCACCCAGTTCCCCGAAGGAAAAAGCCCATAAAAGCAGTCGGGCGTCGGCTTTTCTATCCAAGGCAACCCAACTCAATGGTTATTTTGGGACATTACCAAAAACTCAGAAGATGTCCACATACAATGCATATCGCCTCTCCCCCCAGCTATAAATGCCTGTCTCCCCATATTGAACAGGATAGTTTTTTGCAAGCTAGTTTTTGAGCAAGTGCTATAGTGCCAAGAGTGAACAAGCTAGTGAAAGAGAGATAGTATTGAGCTAAGAGCTGAAAGAGAGGTTATGCTGCCGGATTGTGGAGAGAGAAAGTGACTTTGCAAGACATGTCAGACTGACTGCCGACCCAGCTAGAGGAGATTTGCAGCGTCAAGCCTTAAGTGGTGTCCAAGCGTGGAGCGCAAGGATAGCGACCGGCCAAAGCTAGAGGACAGGAGCGACACTTCTCCCTCAGCAAACAACGTTGGATCCCAGGTTGGTCTCCCTGATCGACTTCTAAATTGTATAGCTAGGAACTTGCATGCAGCGTGATTGATTGTTGCTAGACCCTTGTGGGGCTAGTGGGATCCACCTCTGTCCGCAGAGGGGATTTACCTCCGCAACAAATTGGCGACTCCACTGGGGAGTTTGTCTATTGATTGTTTGAGCTATATTGTCTGATTTTGTAAATCAAGGACGGAGCCTGAAGAGCGGCCAGGGAGCCTTCGAAACACTTCCGCCATGCGGAAGTGAAGTAGATCAACGCCCCTTCAGTCTATCTCCGGGTTGATTTACAAACTGGACAGTATCGATCTTGCTTCGCATGTCGTTTTGTTGTCATTTTCTTGTCTGAACAATTTCTTTGCTTGGAGTTCTTGCTATCCTTCACTCACTAGCTCTGTTTAGTTCTTTTTTCTTTTTTTTTTGCCTGGCAAGTTCCCGCCAGCGCGGTTTTTCTCTGAACAGTCGCGCTGCTGGGCGCGATCTGCCTTCGGACAACTCGCGCTACACTCTGTTTAGCGCGGGTTGCAGGCTTACGCTCGCGCCTCTGTTTTTTTTTGCCTGGCAAATTCCCGCCAGCGCGGTTTTTCTCTGAACAGTCGCGCTGCTGGGTGCGATCCTCTTTCGGACAACTCGCGCTACACTCTGTTTAGCGCGGGTTGCAGGTTTACAGTCGCGCCTCTGTCTTTTTGCCTGTCACTTTCCCGCCAGTGCGTTTTTCCTCTGAACAGTCGCGCTACTGGGCGCGATCTGCTTTCGGACTACTCGCGCTACACTCTGTTTAGCGCGAGTTGCAGGCTCACTGTCGCACCACACTGGTTAGATCTGTTTATAAGCCTGTTGGTCAGTCTATGATGCTTGGGTCTAGTTTTTTGCCTTGTATATGCCTTCTGGGAGTCTGTTAGATTGATAACTGGCTGGTGGTGTCTCGTCCTTCGGTTGTTTGCCATTGCTTTCCGATTTCACATTTTGTTGTTTTTTGTGTTATCGAACCTCCCGTGGATTGACGATTTATATACCCAGTTCTTTTATCATCAGACTTTTATATTCTCCTAGTGGTTATATCAGTTTTTGCACTTCATGCTGCAAATATCTCGCTTGTGGCCCACTCATCTTTCCTTGATTTCGTGATAACTTAGCTTACGTAGTTACATGAAAATCTTGTTTTTCTTTTGCTTTGTTGGGTTGTTGTGTTTTTTTTCAAAAACTGGCTATTAGATTCTTTAAAAGCAATTATCTGATAATGAACATCTCTTGAACGCTTTAAGTGAATCATCATTTTTTTTAAAAAGAAAAAGAAAAAGTTTTTGTTTTTTTTATCATTTAGGCATGTTATGGTAGTTTTTCGCTTTAAAATAGAAGAAAAAGAAAAAAGTTTTTCCTTCCTTATTGATTAGCTGCATTAGAATTTTTTGGACATCGTTTTGTTCGCATGAACCTCTTAACTCTCCTGTAGCTAGATTTCATCAAAACAAAACGAATACAGTTCTTGCATGTAGTTGCATTTAGCATTTTTCGAGAGATTACATTCGCTAAAGCCAGAAACTGAAACTTAATTAAAGATCAACGAGAAAATTTATTCAATGAACCTAATAACGCATTGGAATCTAACGCTCATACTTTAGAGGTCTAGGCTAGAGACGTGTTCCGACGTCGTTAAGCCTGGTGGTTTATCGTCGAGTGGTTGGGTGATTCCTCCACAGTGAAACGATAGGTACCAGTACGGACTGTGCTCCCACGTACCGTCACGTATATTTTGGGAGACCCCTATAGGATTACAACCTTTGATCCATAGGAAGCCGAGTCTGCCGCCCTACGAACCGTAATGCATTGAACACAACATTCGGGAAGATTGACTGCAGTACGGAAAGTCCTTGGTGATCTTCTGATCGCTAAGGTGTATAAGCGGTTTTACGGTTCGTTTGGCACACCCTCTTACCTAGATTTCCAGAGTAGTCAGCTTTTGATCCTTTTCAGACTGTCAAACAGAAAAGGTGTAAGCGAGCAGCTTGTCACTTCGTGCTCGAAAAACTTTCGAAGGATACAAGAGTCAACTTTTCGTCCTTTTCTCGACTCTCTAAATATGAAAAGGTCAAATTAAAATGTCTTAATAATTTATCTGACCGCGATCACATTACCCATTTAGATTTTGAGTGCGATAGTTTGACTAGGACTTCGTCTTTACATGCAAAATTTCCTGGGATTCATCAACCTAAGTCCCCCACCTAGTGGGGATGCTGGTCGTTTCCCTTCTCCTAGAAATGCTGGTGCCCTCTATATGGCAACGCTAACTCTCCCAGGGTTAACTGTCGGGTTACCAGTTTGGCTTTTTCCAAACTCTGTGGTCCCTTCTATGTCGGCTGATAACTACGTCAGTCCCGCCGCCTGCTCAACACCCAGTTGAACCACAGGTGGACCCCACCCCTTCGACACCTACTTCGACGACTCCTTCTTCGCCTGGTGGGAGTACCCAGGTCGCTCACAAGAAGAAGAAGAAGTCCCCGAAGAAAAACTCAAACAAGGGAACGGTCACTAACACAAAGAAGGCTACGAACACAACTGTTGTTCCACCACAGACGACAGAAGACGGACTCCTTCCTACCCCTCCACCCAAGGTCAATTTTCCATGCAAACTTTGCAAAGAAAACCACCTCCTTTGAGATTGTCTTGGCATTCCCAGGGTCTTGAGGATATGGGCCTGTGATCCAGCTCGTCCATCACCGTCCACTGTCCCTCACGGTGATGATACCCCTATAGTTGGAAATTCGAAAGGAAAAGGGAAGATTAGACTCCCTTGCAAACTTTGTGAAGGTCATCACTTCCTTC